>PVKS010015535.1:0-45819 GCA_004027875.1 Aplodontia rufa | reverse complement strand
ACGGCCATGTGAAAAACTAAAGTTGTTTCTCTCTTTCTCTGTCTCTCTCATTGTCCCTCTCTCTTTATTAAAAAAAAAAAAAAGCAATAGCAAGGGCTGGGGCTGGAGTGGTGGCTCGGCTGTTATGGCACTTGCCTGGCATGCACGGGTACCCGAGTTCAAACCCCAGCACCACATGCACAACAAAGTCTCGGAGCAACAAAAGCCATGTGAAAAACTAAATAAAGGACTGATGTACACTCACTCTCTCTCTCTCTCTCTCTCTCTGTCCCTCTCTCTTTAAAAAAAAAAAAAAGCAATAGCAAGGGCTGAAGTGGTAGCTCAGCAGTTACAGCACTTGCCTGGTATGTGTGATGATGCAGGTTCAAACCCCAGCATCATGTACACAAGGAAATGTCAGAGTAACGGAAGTCACATGAAAAACTAAATAAAGTTGATTCTTTCTCTCAGTGTCCCTCTCTTTAAAAAAAAAAAAAAAGGCAATACCAAATAAGAAGAGTATGAAAACTTATAAATTGAAATTATAAATGTAAGCAAAAAAATCAGATAAAAATAGCAGGGCTGGAACGGTGGCTCAGCAGTTGTGGCACTTGCCTGGCACGCACAAGGACCGGGTTCAAACCCCAGCACCACCTACACAATTAAGTGTCAGAGCAACAAAAGCCACATGGGAAACTAAATAAAATTGATTCTCTCTTTCTCTCTGACCCTCTCTCTTTAAAAAATAAATAAATAAATCACCTGCTTCTTTCTAAAAATAAAAAAACAGTATAACCAGGAATGGTGGTGCATACCTATAATCACAGCAGCTCAGGAAGCTGAGGCATGAGGATCTCAAGTTCAACGCCAGCCTCAATAATTTAGTTAAGCAGTAACTTAGCAAGACCCCGTCTCAAAATAAAATATAAAAAGGGCTGGTGATGTAACTCAGAAAATGCTCTGAGTTCAATCCCTGGTGCCAAAAAAAGAAAAGAAAAGAACATAAAAGAAAAGGTGCTGGTGCGCTGGCTCTGCAGTTGAAGCATTTCCCTGGCATGTGCAAGGACCCAAGTTCAAGTACCAGCACAGCATACACAACTAGATGTCAGAACAACAAAATCCAGATGAAAAACTAAAATAAAAATTGATTCTCTCACCAGGCAGGTCCATCTACTCCAATCCTAAAGTCAATTAACTGGAAGAAATTAGGTGAATTGTGAGATCCTCACGAGTATTTCCATAATTCAAGAGGAAAGAGAACACCCCCCAAAAAAAGAATTTTGGGCTAATGGGACAACTAAATTAAGTCTCAGTTCTTTTATAAAGGGCATCCTTGAGGTGTACAGCAAAGGAATCACGATGGGAAATTCGTTAAATAAAAATGTATTTGAGGGGCTGGAGCGGTGGCTCAGTGGTTTCAGTGCTTGCCTGGCAAACATGAGGACCCAGGTTCAAACCCCAGCACCATGTACACAACTAAGTGTTGGAGCAGCTATGGCCATGTAAAAAACTAAATAAAGTTGTTTCTCTCTTTCTATGTCTCTCTCACTGTCCCTCTCTCTTTAAAAAAAAAAAAATGTATTTGACTTTTTTAAAAAAATGATTCTCTCTTTCTTGCTCATCTCCCTCTCTCTCTCTTTAAAAAAAAGGGGGGCGGCTGGAGCAGTGGCTCAGGGGTTACAGAGCTTGCCTGGCATACAGGAGTATGCGAGTTGGAACCCCAGCACCATGTACATTAACAAAGTATCAGAGCAATAAAGCAACATGAAAAACTAAATAAAATTGGTTCTCTCTCTCTCACTGTCCCTCTCTCTCTTTAAAAAAGAAAAAGATCGTGTACAGCAAGCAAAGTACGGTATTATATAGGATATCATTACACTAAGACACCACTCCCAGCTCATTTATTTCACTGCTCCTGGAGCTACCCAAAAATAACTAAAGCAAATGAATGACCTGCTACACACATCTACAAGAAGATGAAATGTTTGTCCTGGGTTTAGCTCAGTGGAAAAAAAAATCAAGGTTGTTAACATTTATGCCACTGAGTCAGGCAAGGTGGCAAATGCCTGAATCCTAGCTACACAGTAGGCTGAGGCAAGAAAATCAACAGTACCAGGCTAGCCTCCATAGGAGAATGCCCCTGGGTTCAGTCTGTAGTGGGGGGTAGGGCATTTGTGATACTGAATTTCCTGCTGGAGGTTACATATCTTTTTCTTCCTTTCCTCCTACCCCTATCGTTACTCTACTCTTCATTTTTGGTTTCTTCACAGACCATAATTTTCCTATAGATGAATGAAAGGTATGAACTCTGCTGTCACCTATATGTAAAAATGTATACTTTGCTTAAAAGCAGCAATAAATGTTAGCAGAAATAAAGGAACAAAGGTAGTTTCACATTTTCTTGCCTCCTCCACTCCATTTTGTTAACCGAGAATGCCCTGTGTAGCTGCCCCTCATCTCAGTCTTAAAATATTCTTCACTGCCAGGTGTTGTGTTTCATGCCTGAAATCCCACCAATTTGTGAGGCTGAAGCAGAAGGATCACAAGTTCTAGGACAGCCTAAGCAACTTAGTGATACCCTGTCTCAAAATGTTTAAAAAATAAAAATAAAAAGAGCTGGGGATGAAGTTTAGTGGTAGATCTTTGCCTAGCATGTGTAAGGCACTGCATTCAATCCCAGCACTACAAAAAAACACCTTCAGTTTCTTCATGAGCAACAAAAAATGGCATCTCCACGAAGAGTGCCAGAAATAATACCTCTTTTCGGGCCACAGTTGCTTCATCACTCTTCAATTTACAATTACTATAGCATCCCTGTGCTGTGCTTGTTTGTGCCCATTCCCTCTTATAAAAGATGGACATTCTATCTCTGCTCAATTTTTTCCCTTTTTTCTTTTAAAGGAAGAGGGAAAGGAGAGAGAGAGAGAGAAGCAATTTTTATTTAGTTTTTCATGTGACTTTCCTTCCTCCAACACTTCATTGTGTACATAGTGCTGGGGTTTGAACCCGCAAACACACATGCCAGGCAAGCACCGTAACCACTGAGCCACCACTCCAGCCCCTCAATTTTTTGTCTAAATATCAAATTTCGTGTGCGGAGCAGTGGCTCAGTGGTTATGGCACTTGCCTTCCATGCGCAAGGACACGGGATTCAGGGTTTGTACTCCAGCAACACATACACAATGAAGTGTCAAAGCAACAAAAGCCACATGAGAAACTTAATAAAACTGATTCTCTTTCTCTCTCTGTGTCACTGTCCCTCTCTCTCTTGAAAAACTAAATAAGTATCAAATTTCCTTTTCATGTTTCCATAAGAATTAGATATTTAGCTTTCAGTATTGTTTATGAGATAAATGAAATTTAAAAGCAGTTGTCAGCAGGCATGCTGGCAGACGCCTGTAATCACAGCATCTTGGGAGGCTGAGGCAGGAGAATCACAAGTTCTAGGTCACCCTTAGCAACTCAGCAACACCCAGTCTCAAAATT
The DNA here is from genome assembly GCA_004027875.1 of Aplodontia rufa. Classification (NCBI taxonomy): domain Eukaryota; kingdom Metazoa; phylum Chordata; class Mammalia; order Rodentia; family Aplodontiidae; genus Aplodontia; species Aplodontia rufa. The sequence continues at coordinate 42,354 of PVKS010015535.1, read as the reverse complement.
AAAAAATGAAAAGGGGAGGTTAAAGAGGTGGCTCAGTGGTAGAGCGCTTTCCTGGCATACATGATAACCAGGTTTGATCACACAATTAAGTGGAAGAAAAACAAAAACCAAATGAAAAAAAAAATTAACTCTCCCCTCCCAAATAAATAGGTAGATAAATAAAAAGGGATGGGGATGTAGTTCACTGGTAAAGCACCCCTGGGTTCAATCCTCAGTACCAAAAAAAAAAAAAAAAACCCATTAAACAAATGTCATTCTGAGCCTGTGGTTTCAGTCTTAAATCAAACAATCAAAGGCTTTCTCCCTTGGTTCCTCAGACCAATCAGTTATGCAAAGCCTGTGCTGCCAGTCACAGGTAAATCTTCTGGTGCCTTCTCTTAATACTAAGAGAGCGATGCCAACTTTGCAACCCAGAACCATTCAGAAAACTTATTACTCAGCAATGTATTTAAAAGAAAATAAAGGGGGCTGGAACAGTGGCTCAGCAGTTGGGGCTTGCGTGAGGAACCCTGTTGGAACCCCAGCACCACGTATACAACTAAGTGTCGGAGAAACAAAGGCCAAACAGAAAAATAAATAAAATTGCCTCTCTCTCCCTCTCTCTCATTCTCTTCCTTTCTCGGAAAAAAAGAAAAGAAAAGAAAAAGAAGAAAGTTTTCAGCAATTTCTTCTTTAAATACCTCACAATTTTATCTCATAATAAAACAGAATCAAACTACAGTCCACATAAAAAAGGAGTAGCAGCCGCCAATGTTTGAAGATCCTAAGATGACAACACATGCTGTTCTTCTTGGCCTGCAGTCCCTTGTCCTACTCCCATAGGCCTAGTGAACAATTCAAAAGTCCAGTAAGATGTCAAATTTTCTAGAAAACATTCTCTGATACATAAGATTATGAATTGACAGAAATAGAAAAATTCAATAGTGGTTTATGCAATCTCAGCTATTCCAGAAGCTGAGGCACGAGGATCATGAGTTCCATGCCAGCTTGGGCAACAACATGACCAAGTATTCAAAAAAATGAAATGAAATGGGTGTTCACCATGTTATTGCAAGAAACAAAGTAATAGGCAAAATGTTTAGTACAGTTCCTAACACATACAAAACCCACAAAAATCATTATTCTTGCAGTCTATTTCTAGCATACATTTTGGCATTAGATATATTCCTATGACTAATTTCTCAGTCTAAATCAGAGTTGTCCAATACTGCTGTCATTAACCACATGCGACTACTGTGCATTTGAAATATTATTAGTCCAGGGGCTGGAGAGGTGGCACAGTGGTAGAATGCTCTGTCTGGCATGCAAGAGGACCCAAGTTTGAACCATAGCACTACATACACAGCTAAGTGGATGAAAAAAACAAAAACCAGATGAAAAAATAAAATTGACTCTCTCTTTTAAAAAAAAAGTATTAGTTGGAATTGATATGTGCTTTAAGTGCAAAACACAAACTGCATTTCAAAGACTTAATGAAAAAATTACAAATTCCTAATATTTTGTGTCCTGATTTCATGTAAAGTGGCAACACTTTAAAAATACTAGGTTAAATAAAATATTAACATTAATTTCACCTGTTATGTTTGTTTTATATATTTTCATGGGACTGCCTGATCCATATTTTGATTTCCACTTGGTAAAAATGCTGTCTAAACCACACGGTCGACTACTTAACAGATTATCACTGGCAAAACCACCCAGTGCCCCAGCAAAAAGGGGCTTATTTTAGGACTCTCAGCTTCCACAACCCAAGAAAGCTGGCGGGCTACCTAAAACTCCAGAGTCCACAGAAACGCCGAGAAAACGCGAAATTGATAACTGCCCAACAAAAGACAGAAGAGATACCTTGAGGGAAAAAAATAATAACAAGCAGTCATCCGTGAGTGTCAGTCAAGCCCTTGAAGACAGCACTTGTGCAGAAAGGCATCACCCTTAGGTCTCTAAAGAGACCGGGCGACCAAGCGAGCTCCTCGGATCTGATACGGCGCAAAGTGGAGCCCACAAAATATACGTACGAGAGGCAACGTCATTTCAGACTAGGGGCTGGGGGCGAGTCTCAGGGCTGCGAGGAAGGGGCTGGGCTCCGTGGCAAAGGTTTCAGGGAAGACCAGTACCTTCAGAATCCCCCTCATCTTCGCCAAAAAGGGACGGAACTCTTCCGGCTGCACCTCTGGGTAGAGCTGGCTCCGCAACAGCTCATCCGTGATGCCCCGGTGCCCGTGGAAAGCGTCCTGGGCCAGGCCGCTCAGCAGCCCGCTCAGAGACTTGCATCCCTCAAGCTCGCCCGCCATAGTCTGCAAAGGCCCCGCCCCCCGGCGGCTGAACGCGGCTCTGCAACGGCGGCCGAAAGGAGCCTAAATTGTCCGGGAACAGGAACGCAAGGAGTGTAGAACTGTATTCTTCTGGGGGCCCATTGATGGCAGATGACAGCTTTGTTCTATAAAACGCATCCCCTTAGGATGACACTACGGCATACATATTCAGTTCCAAGTGGGCTTAGTTTGCTCCCACGGATTTCCTTCATCACTCAGAAGCCTGTTCGAAGGATGATCGCTTGATGCAAATCACTTGAGATGACCAGTTTAGCTTTCAGATGGCTGCATTTCATTCCAGGACTTACCACTCCATAAACTGAACAGAATCTACCACTCAGCTCTAATTGTTGCCTAAGCCTTTTCTATTGACCCTTGTCCAAGAAAACTATCTCCTGATAACATAATTAGTTTGCTTGCGTTGTTGATCGCCTTTTTATATACATGCATCTCGTTTCCAGCTAGACTAGTGGCTCTGATCCAGTGTTCCTTTCTATAACAAATATTTTGCAATGTTTGCTAATGTTTTCTTTGGTATCCTGAAATGCATAAACAATGTAACTTCCTATTCACAAAATTACAAAAACTCAATTTATTATTCAGTCATCAAAAAAGATGAACTACTGATGCACGAATGAACCTTAAAAACATGCTAAATGAAAGAAGCCAATATCTGGCTAAATGAAAAAAAAAATCCAGATATTGGACAATGCTATTTGTATAAAATGTCCAGAATAGGCAAATCTATAGACAGTAATAGTTGCCAAGGACTAGAGGAAAGAGGAATAGGAAAAGACCAAGACTTCTTTGGGGTGATGAAAATGATTTAAAAGTAAGACAGTGATGATGACCACAGGTGAAATTTCACATAAGCTGGGGGAATCATACCTATGAAAGTGGGGGGAGAAGAGAGGGAGGCAGGGAGGGGAGGAAGGAACAAAGGGGGTTATCAGTACAACTGGGAACACTCAATCCCATTAGAAGCCTAAGTATACACAGGCAGGCAGAGAAACTCAGAAATGTCAAAAAGTAATATACATGTCTATATTCATTTCAAATTATAGTATGGGGGGATTACAGAGGAGACACGAGTTCAGGGAATGGATGAAGGGGGGTAGATCCTAGACTAGGATTGGCCTTAACTTTGTATCTCACTATGTCAATATCCATGTATGCATGAAAATGTAATAATTCCCTACAATATGTAAGACTATGGCAAAATAAATAAAGAAAAGATAGTAGTAATGATTGTACAACTTTGTAATATATTAAAATACATTGAATTGTATACTTTGAAAGATGGAATTTCATAATAAGTGAATTCTATCCCAAATTAAAAATCAATATAATGACCTGGTTGTAATTTATAATATTAAAAAGGGAAATATGTCATGAATTATAATGAGTTTAGACATAACTACACTAGGTGACTAGAAGACATAATGCAGCAAGATGCATTCATCTTTTTTTTCAGGGAAATATGTTTGAAACAGGGACTTACAAAAGATGTAAATGTGTCTTAAATGAAAAAAATTATGTATATTAAAGATCATCCTTTCACAGATGACTAATACTTTATCAATGATTTGATTGACAGTGTACTAGTCATGGCCTTAGATTTTTATTAATTAGGTCTGAAAGAGTAGCATAAATACTGGTGGGGAAGAGTATTTTAACCCCAAACTCCAATATTTCCACTGTGTCCTGTCCTGTTATACTTTGGAAAAAATCTTAACAACACACATGCCTATATGTTTATGTAGAACTACCGGTGACTTCTATGGATGCAAATTGATATAGGTGTGCAGTGTTGGTAACTCCAGAAAACAGCTGTTGCTATCGGTAACAATGATGTTCTGAAACAAAGATTGATAAAGTTTATAAAAAAATAAAACTTATCTCACTTAATACAGTAATTACAAACCTGGAAACTTGGAATATCTGCACACATTAAAACTAAGCTAAAAATACATTGTTTCTAAGTAAAAAGGAGTTAGGCTTTAGATTAAAATAATAACAAACAGGTTCTTCATCTACATGAATGTCTCCCACATGGATGGATGTCTCTCATAGCCTTGCCCTTTGTTCAACCCATGTCATCCCTACCCTCCATTAATGTGAAAACTAAAATGTCCCTTTCAAGGCAGTACCAGTCTATTAAGAATTTAGGGGCCAGAGCGGTAGCTCAGTGGTGTGGCAGTTATGGCGCTTACCTGGCATTCGTGAGTATACAAGTTCAAACCCCAGCAACACATACACAGTGAACTCTCAGAGCAATGAAAGCCACGTGAAAAACTAAGTAAAATTTGTTTCTCTGTCTCTCTCACTGTCCCTCTCTCAAAAACAAAAAATCACTGATCTAGAATGCTTTAATTAATGTTTATCCTGGGTTTGCAAGATAGTAGTTTGAAGACAAGAGAGTCTTGTTTGTTTGTTTGTTTGTTTTTTAAGAGAGAGGGACAGTGAGAGAAAATCAATTTTATTTAGTTTTTCATGTGACTTTCGTTGCTCAGTCACTTCGATGAGTATGTGGTGCTAGGGTTTGAACTCTCACCCTTGTGCAAACCAGGCAAGCGCTTAACCACCAAGCTACCGCTCCAGCCCAGAGTAAGTCTTTATGATAGAAAAGGTCTGTTATATTTCTTTCCCTTAAATTAATTTTATTTTTTATATTTACTTTTGCAACATTGGGGATTGAACCCAGAGGCACTTTACCATAGGCTATATTCCCAGCCCTTTTTATTTTTCATTTTGAGACAGGGCCTTTCTAAGTTGTTCAGGCTGACCTTGAACTTGTAGTTCTGCTGCCTCAGCCTCCTGAGTAGCTGGGATTACAGGTGTGTACCACTGTACCCAACTTAAAAGAATTAACTTTCTAAAATGTAAATTTCAGAAGCATTTTCATAACTTCAAGAAAAGAAAGCCTAAACACAAACTACATATTTATGTTAAGTGTGCCTACAAAAGTTGCAGAGAATGGTTAATGGACGGGCAATAATAAAAGGGTGGCAAGTATGAAAAAAACTATTAAACATAATTTCCAAATTATCATCCAGAAAACCTGTAATTATATTATTCTATTTTATAATGTTTACCAACTGATACATGAAAAATATTATCTTAGTTTAATTTATATTTCTTAAAAGAAAAAAATTTATATTTCTTAAATTTTGAGAGTGAAATATATATATTGAAACATATATATATTTAAATATAAATATATATTGAAATATACATAAATATAAATATATTTTTATATATATAGGCTACTTATATTTCTAATCATTTGTTCATTTTTATAGGGTTTCTGTCACTTAAGATGGGGTCTCCTCAAGTCGCCCAGGCTATCCTTAAACTGGCAATCCTCATCCTTCAGAGTTGCTGTGATTACAGGTATGCACCAACATACCTAGCTTTAATGTATATCTCTCAGTAACAGAATGGTTTTGCAGGGTTTTTTTGGGCGGGTAGAACCAGGGATTGAACCCAGGGGTGCTTAACCACTGAGACACACCCACAGTCCTCACTAAGTTGCTTAGGCTGGCTTTGAAATCACGATCCTCCTGTCTCAACATCCCCAAAATGCTTGGATTACAGGCATGTATCACCGCACCCAGCAGTAACAGAATGATTTTTATTTGCTTCTTTCTGCTTACCTGATTTTTCTAAATGTCTACAGCGTACATGAAATACTGTTGTAAAGAGAAAATAAAATAAATAGTATGTCCTAAAATTTAAGAAAAAATATTTGGGGGTGCTCCTAAAGATCAAATCCAGGGCCTTGGGCATGCTAGGCAAGCACCCCTACACTGAACTACAACCCCAGCCCCTAGAATTAAAATTCTTTTAGTGACAAGTTTCAAAGGACATCTGTGTTTTAAATTATAGAAAAAAAAAGCCATGAGCCTTACATAATGGTTCTTAACTTTTTAATATCATCAGATCCTTTCAGAATCTGATTAAAGTTTCAGATATTTTCTCCCCAAATTGAAAGTACACATCAAACATAGCCTAAAATTTCTATGGATTAATTTGCTTCTCTGAAGTCTTTCTATAAATTGCTTTGTTTTCCATGGGCCCCAGCTAAGAACTCCTTCTCAGTATTCCTAATTCTAAAACAAAATAGATTTTTTTTTCTGATGCTGGGAATCAAACCTAGAGCCTTGCACATGCTAGGCTAACATTCTTCCACTAAGTCACACCCCTCCTCCCCAGTTTGAGAGTACTCTCTTAGAAGCAGGGAAATATACTGTACATCCCTATCATTATTTAACACTTAGTCAAATGTACATATAAGAGGCAAATTTTACCTCTTTCCCCTCAGAGGTTTTCCACTGGACCAGAGAATTAAACTGACATAAAACATTAATAGGAAAAAGTGTGAACATTTATTTAGTGTAAGCTTTACATGTTGTAGGATGAAGAAAATGAAGACTAAAAAATATGAAAAAGCCTAAATGCTTTTGTATCAGTTTGAAAAAAAAAAAAGCAACTGTGAAAAGGTAACTAAGATATTTGGTAAGGTGAAAGGAAAATAATTATTTCAACAAGGTCTGTTTGCAGAAATATTTCCCAGTTTCAATTTCCTGTCTTTTATTTTTATTTATTTTGTTTTATGGCACTGGAGATTGAATCCAGAGGTGTTTAACCCCTGAGCCATTCCCAGCCCTTTGAGGCTTGCTGCACCACCATGCCAGGCCTTAATTTCTTGTCCTTGATAAGAATCTTTTCTTCTGGTATAGAGGGAAGACTTCCTGTCTTCTGTATGAGGGTTTTATCTCTTCCTTTAAGGAAGAAAAAGGAGCACGCTTCTGGAACCTGCTATTTTTAATTGTTCTTAGCCCAAAATAATCCTTATGCCAAAGTGGCATGTCTCCCACATATCACCAGACATGCCAGTGACCTACCTGACCTACACCAAAACACCAGGTAAACCAACAAAAGAAATTCCTGGTAGCACAGAAATCTGTGCTAAAGGATGGTACCAGCTACATTTTTTACAATGCCTTTTAAACAAAAGGCTCAAAGTACAAAGTTTTCTTTTCTTTTTTTTTTTTTTTTTTTTAAGAGAGAGGGACAGTGAGAGACAGAAAGAGAGAAACAACTTTAGTTTTTCACATGGCCTTAGTTGCTCCAACACTCAGTTGGGTACGTGGTGCTGGTGAACACAGGACCTCATGCTTGCCAGGCAAGCGCCAAAACCGCTGAGCCACCGCTCCAGCCCCCAAAGTTTTCTTTTATTAAATTTCAAAACACTATGTTTTGTAGCAAACGTAGGCGTAGACCTATTAAGAGAATTGCCTAAGGCAACACAAGAACAAGAAAAAGACTCTGAAGCCTCTACTCAAACGAAAACCCAAATCTCTACGGAGCGGCCCTCCCTTATAAACAGGTGTCCCTTTCATGGTGGCCATTCTAAGTTCCATTAAGCAACTTGTTCCAGGTAGGCAACTGGTGTTTTTATAAACATTAAAATATACACTGTGAATTAAAATTGTATGCAAGTACAAGAGTCCAACAGTTTTGCAATAAACTCTCTGTGCCCTGTCTGATCACCATCTTTTCTGGTTCTGGCTTTATCACCATTCACTCTCCTCTCAACCAGCCACTCCACAGATTTTTTTTTTTTTTAACTAGGGATTGAACCCAGAGGCACTCAACTGCTGAGCCACATCCCCAGATCTTTTTATTTTTGTTTTGGGACAGGGTCTTGCTAAGTTGCTTACAGCTTCAGCTAAGTTGCTGAGGATGACTTTGAACTTGTGACGCTCCTACCTCAGCCTCCTGAGCCACTGGGATTACAAGCATGCTCCACCACGTCCAGAACACTCAACAGATTTTAGCTGAGAGCTTTGTGCCAAAAGTCCTGTTAGACTCCAGAGAATACAGAAATGAATTACAAAGTCTGCCTCAAAATGTTATATTCTGGTAAAGGAAAATAACATGTTAAAAAAATAACTAATACGATGAACTAAGGAGTTGTTACTACTTAGTACCTAGAAATAGTTGTGAGGCTTGGTAACAAAAAAAAGAAATTGATTAACTCAGTCTGAGTGGTCAAGTAGGGGCTTCATGGTGAATAGCCAAACTTGCTGTAAGTGAAAAACCATGTCCCTGTATATGATGGCAGGAAACAGAGTAATGTCATGAGGCATCTGCAAATAGTGTAGCAAGAGTAAAACCAGGAGCCTAGGGTAATAAATCTGAAAAGACAGGGCCTACATCATATAAATGTCCATTTTTATACTTGGTGAATTCTGTATTGATCAAAATAGCTTTCATGACAAACATTTGGAATGAAACTGTCACAAAACAAAATCCTTATTTGCATATTTTAAGGTTTTTGTTTTTTTTTAAATAGAGAGGGAGAGAGCAAGAGAGAAAGGGAATCAATTTTATTTATTTTTTCTTCCAGCCTTTGTTTCTCTGACACTTAGTGGTGTATGTGGTACTGGGGTTTGAACCCAGGTCCTCACACATGCCAGGTAAGCACTCCAACTGCTGAGTCATGGCTCCAATCCCTATTTTTAAGTATTTTAATGCAAATTCAGACTCAAATATTTAGAAAACAGAATTGACTTTTGGAAAGATGGAAAACATTTGGAGGAACCTAGTCTATTTCTTATCCAAGTTTTTTTTTTTTTTTTAAGCGTTGAGTACTGAACTCAAGGTTGCACATGCTAGGCAAGCACTCTACCACTGAGCAACCTATTTATGCTACAAGCACTTTTTTAAAAAAATAAATCTTTTCTTTTGGAAAATTTCAAGCACATACTAAGCTTTTTTTTTTTAATAGGGAGGGGGTGCTGGAGCAGAGACTCAATGATGGTTAAGACGCTTGCCTATTATGCACAAGGAAATGGATTTGAACCCCAGCATCAAGTACACAATGAAGTGTCAGAGCAAGAAAGCCACATGAAAAAATAAATAAACTTGATTTTCTCTCTCTTTCAGTCCCTCTCTTTAAAAAATAAATGAATAGAAGGGCTGGAGCGGTGGGTCAGCAGTTACGGCGCTTGCCTGGCATGTGCAAGGACACGGGTTTGAACCCCAGCACCACATACACAACCAAGTGTTGGAGCAATAAGTCACATGAAAAACTAAATAAAATTGATTCTTTCTCTCTTTCTCAGTGTCCCTCTCTTTTTAAAAAAAAATAAAGTTGTATAATGAGCTCCCATGTTCTATCATCAACTTCAACAACTACCAACGCATTGCCTATCTTGCTCCATCTGTAAATACATCCATTTCTCTCCTCCTTTATTATTTTTTAAAACCTCATATATCATAAGTTTATCTGTAAATATTTCAGTATGTTTCTGTAAAAAAGGTCCCTTTTAAAAAATTCCATGTGGGGTGTTGGAGAGTTCATATATGGTTCCAGCTACTCTGGAGGATGATGGTTGGCATGGAAAAATGGAAAAAAACGTTTATAACCTAAAAGACTTCAGATAATTAAAGCAATTGTCGGGGCTGGAGTGGTGGCTCAACGGTTAAGGGGCTTGCCTGGCATGTGCATGGACTCGGGTTGAACCCCAGCACCACACACACAACTAAATTTTGGAGAAACAAAGGCCAGATGAAACAATAAAATAAAATTGATTCTCTCTTTTAAAAAAATTAAAGCAATTGTCATAACCATGAAGATTGTCCCAAGAAAACAACAATGGCAACTTTCAAATTCTTCTCTGTCTTCTATGCTTGACAGGTCTACTCCTTACACTGATGCGAGTTTAATAAGCTTCTGTGGTTCAATCCTCCTATTCTGTGGAAAATAAGTCCTAGAGAACTTAAGTGATCTGCCCACGATCAAAGATAATAAACAGCAGAGCTGGAACTCAAATCCAAACTTTCAGACCCTCAAATTAATGCTATTTCCGCTTATCACACATTTGTTTTCATCATATTACATAAATTGTTTAAATAATCATAGAATGTTTACATGCTTCATGGGAGTAAATTGGTCCTTTGAAGATAAAATTTGATCCCAAAGCCTTAGAGATTGCAGAGATGTATGAAGTTCATTTCCTAAAGCTAATAATCTGAATGAGTGTAAATACACCCTATGATTACAGGATTAAGTCCTTAGAACAATTGTCCTTGAACCTACAACAGACATCTGTCACTTTATGGGGGCTTAATAATTTGGTTTTTTTCTCTTTTTTTTTTTATTAGAAGTATACAGAGATACAATTGAGGGGGCAACATTATCAAACCAACAGTAATCAATGGATATTGATTACTTTGTTATCCAGAGGTAATGCCAAAACATGGATGACCACCTTGGGTTTCACCTATTGCAGTTTCCCTCAGAAGAACTCACGCGTTAAATGGGTATCTCGTGGAGGAATGACATCTGACTCCTGGGATGGTTCCCCCATATTCCCACTCTCCAGTCTCCTATGAGTTCTTCAAACACCCTCCCCCTCCCCATTCCCCTCCCTAGGCCTCCAAGTATCGTAGGGAGCCATCCCCCTATTACTCTGAGAGTCATACAATTTGAAGTATTGTTAGGTTAGCCATCTAACCTACTGCTTCCCCATATATTCTAGCATCCACAGATGAGAGAAACCATTCAGCCCTTTAGTCTCTTGAGATTGGGATACTTCACCTAGCATAATTCTTTCCATCTCCATCCATTTGATATCAAAGGGGGCTTAATAATTTGGGAAGAATACTGAATGTACCTGGCTTGCGAAAATCTCCCCATTGAAATACAATGGTAATGGGAACCCAGCAGATTAGCGTAGGACAGAGTTCTTGCTCTGTACTGGAATACTGCTTCCACCTACCTACTGGTCTCTCTTGGGTTTCAGTTCCCTCACCTACTGAGTAAAGATAATCACACCTACTTCACAGAATTATTGTCGACGATTAAATGAGATAAAATGTGTAAAAGTTTAGCACTTTGCTTAGCAGTGATCTAAGTAATTGTTACTATAATGTTTAGGCTAAGAATTAGTGGCTGTGTTATGTAGGAGAAACTAGTAAAGACAAGCCGGTTGTACTAACTAGGCAGGGAGTCCTGATTTGACAGCAGTCATAAATCCAACACTTCAAAATTCTCTGGCATTAATCAGGATATGTTTAAACTTTTACTACCCAATAACAACGAATACGAAACCAACCATAACACTTAAAACAAAGCAAAGCATTCACCCATCGCACACCTCTCTCCTACGGCTCCTTTCTAAACTGGTAAAAAACTGAATACGAGTCAGGTCTACCGCTAGGTAAAGGAAGACAGTGCCACATCAATTCCAGAACAAAACTGTCACGCGCGCGACCTCTCCAAATCCAGCCAGTTGGTGGAGGGGACCTCGCAGTCGCAGAGGGTGGAGTCGCAGATGTAGGTGTCCTCAACACTCGCCCATAAAAATCGGCGTTGTCATTAGAACATCGCGTGAATGCGCCCCATCGCGCCTGCAGCCCCCAGCGTCCTGGGATGACAGACCCCCAGGTCCGGATCCTGGCGCGCAAATATCTCATCCGGCGCGCGGCGGGCAGCCTCTTACGTCAGATCTGCGACGCGCCCCCAGACAGGCCCCTTCCCCACCTCCGTCCCTTCCGGGCGCCGGCACCGTTTTCTGGAAGGTTCGTGAAGGAGGTGGGCGCGTACCGTTACTGCGGCCGGCTTGAATCCGTGTCCATCCGTCCTTCCCGAACCCGCGCAAACTTAGCCAAGTTTGCCATGCCAGAGAACGTAGCTCCGCGGAGTGGGGCGGCCGCCGGGGCTTCTGGCGGCCGCGGGAAAGGCGCCTATCAGGACCGTGACAAGCCGGCCCAGATCCGCTTTAGCAACATTTCCGCGGCCAAAGGTATGGACGCCACCCACCCCAGGGCTCGACCCTCGCGTCGGGGCGAGATCAAGTTCTGCTCTCACGGGGCAGAACTTGATCTCGCACAGAACTCACACGGCGCTGAGTGTGGCCCACTTTGTTTCTTTAAGGTGGTCCTTTTCCACTAGAAACCCTGGAGGAATTCTGGCTTTGTTGCCTGTAATCCCTTCCCCCACGAATGGAGGCCTTTGGACCTGGCCCATTGTGGATTTTAGACTCCCGTTGTTTTCCACCTGGGTTTTGTGTTGTTTATCACGTAGGAGCCGAAAGCAGCTCAGTCTAAAATGCCGAGGACTGCGTGCAGCGGCTCCTTGGGATTAGAATTGCCCTTTATTTATTTAATTGGACCCAGTTGACTGTTGTTTGCACAGTATTTCTCAGCTTTCTTATTCTTATAAAAGTAAGATTTAAATAAGCATTCCTTGGCACAATCATTGGGACTAATCGGGTAATCTTGGCTTCAAAATTCGGGCGGGACCCATTGTACTGTGGTGTAGGGAACTGACTTGCCCATCTTTTGGGCATTGATTATGGAAAGGTCCATTGTGCTTCTGTGTTGTCTCCACGGTCAAGAAACAATTCTTAAAGGATAGCGTGGCGCACAGTTGAGATCAAAAAGACCTCCGTTTCATTCTCTGCTTATATGACTTTTTGTGACCTTTCATCTCTGAATCAAGATGAATCAACCTATAAAATTGAAGAGGAAAGCGCTTGCTTTTTTTGAGCCATGGTGATTAATAGAAATTGAATTGAACTAGAAAAGTGTGGAAGGAAATGTGAGAACAAAGGCTTAGAGATTCTGCCTGGGTGTGTATTGAGTATAATGAATATGCTCAACGTGGAGAATAAGATGTATGAAGAAGGGATGAGATTGGAAGGTGGGTTGGGGCTAGATCTTGAAGTAGTAGGGTTAGTGCCAGGATTAAATGAGAATATGTAGCCAGGTGCGGCCTAAGCCTGTAATCTCAACAGCTCTGGAGGCTGAAGCAGAAACATCACAAGTTCAAAGCCAGCCTTAGCAATTAAGTGAGGACCTGAGTCGCTTCGAGAGACACTGTCTCAAAATAAAAAATAAAATGGGCTGGGGAGGTGACTCAGTGGTTAAGCGTCCCTGGGTTCAATCCCTGGTGCAAAAAAAAAGAATTTATGGTTGCCACATATATGTGTATATATGTATACATACACACACACACACTCACCACAAATGCATACATATATATGAATGGCATATATCACACAACTACTTACTGTGGTTAGCCCAAATGACTGGGAAAGTGATGTTGCTAAAAGATAGATGCTAAATGGTCAAAGGAAAATTTATTCATGATTTGGAGCTAATGAGTTGAAGAGGTCAGATTGATCAGATGGGTAGATTTAGGAGTCATTTGCAGTTCAAGAAGTAATTCACTTAGAAATTGAGATTGTTGGTTTCATGTTGTCTGGGGAGCCATAGTTGAAGCTTACATAGATTAGGGTCAAGATGTTGAAAAATAAATTCTGGGACCATTGGAATGGTCAAAAGCGTATGTTTTAGCTGATTTTCCACTACTGCTCCAGCCCCAAGATAAGCCTTCTTTTTTTCTTTTTCTTTTTTTTTTTTTTAAGAGAGAGGGACAGTGAGAGACGAAGAAAGAAACAACTTTATTTAGTTTTTCACATGGCCTTCATTGCTCCAACACTTAGTTGTGTACGCAGTGCTGGGATTTGAACCCAGGTCCTCATGCTTCCAGGCAAGAGCTGAAACCGCTGAGCCACTGCTCCAGCCCCAAGAAGCATTCTTAAAGCCAGTCCCTCTTGTAGAGTTGTGACATGCAGGTCCAGTACATCACCTGAAATTGCAGTATTTTTACAAAATGAGTAAAACATAATTTTAAAATTATGCAAAGTATTTTCTGTTAAATTTTTAAAGATTATTATTGGGGCTGAAGCGTTGGCTCAGCGGTTATGGCGCTTGCCTGGCATGCATGAATATGCAAGTTCAAACACCAGCACCCCATACACAACAAAGTGTCAGAGCAACAAAAGTCACATGAAAAACTAAAGTTGATTCTGTCTTTCTTTCTCTCTCACTGTCCCTCTCCCTTTCACAAAAAAAAAGAAAAAAAAATTATTATTGCCAGGCATGTTGCATATTCCTGTTACCCCCAACTCAGGAGACTGACACAAGGAGGATCGCAAGTTTGAGGTGGTCCTCAGCAATTTAGTGAGACCCTGTCTCAAAATGAAACATTGAAAAGGTTGAAGATGTTTAAGGGCAGAGCATCCCTCCGTCCAATCCCCAGTACTGAAAAATAAAGATTATGTATTAATTGTTCACAGTGTGTGGGTGGTGGCATTTGCTAGTTGTGGAGAATAGAATGATTAGGACACAATTTGTTATAGTATGTGAGGTACAGTAATACATGAAAAGGGGAAGATCTAGTCATTTGTCCTGGGCTTGTCAAAGAAAAGGGGGGAGAACAGTTCCTCAATTCTGGTTTCTCTTAAAAATATATAAGCAGATTAGTAATAGAAACTTTCTTATGGATAGTTAGTAGGAATATAGCTGGAGTAGAAACTGTATGCGAGATATTTCGTAACGTGCTGCTGATGATTAAAGGCTATGAGCTGAGTTTTTGTTTTCATTTTGTTGGTGGGTTGTACAACATTTTCAGAGTTATACCACTGAGGTTTGCTCTGTTGACAGTGTTAATGTTAATTTCTCCTATAGGCCATCTACATACCAGGTTCACATTACTGAACAAAACTAAAGTTTTGGCGGGGGAGAGAAAGTAAGCAAGTGAATCACCTAATATATTAGGAAGTCTAATCTTTTGCTGCTTGTCCTTTTTAAAGGAAATAATGCAGTCCTCAGCCTGTAATTAGCTTGTACCATTTTTTTTTTTTTTTTAAAGAGAGAGGGACAGCGAGAGAGACAGAGTAAGAGAGAAACAACTTTATTTTGTTTTTCACATGGCCTTCGTTGCTCCAACACTTAGTTGTGTACGTGGTGCTGGGGTTTGAACCCGGGTCCTCATGCTTGCCACGCAAGCGCCGAAACCGCTGAGCCACCGCTCCAGCCCCTAGCTTGTACCATTTTGATATTTAAAGGAATCCTCAGAATGTGCTGCCAACGGCAGAGCACAAATACCATGCATGACAAAAATGTGAAGCATCAAAAACTTAGTAATAAAGTAATAAGTATTGTTTCCCTAAGTTAGAAGACATGAATTTTCTTTAGTGGACATAGTAAATTGTTGTATACCATACTCTAATAAGGACAGAATAATTGCTTGAAAGGAGAAGCACTGGTTTCTAAAGAGTTAATTTCTCTCTCTCTCTCTTTTTTTCCCTCTTTATAGCGGTTGCTGATGCTATTAGAACAAGCCTTGGACCAAAAGGAATGGATAAAATGGTAAGAAGCTAAATCATTGAGTACTTAGCACCATGGATCATACTACTTAATGAAGGATTAAGATGTGCTGTTTAACAAAGTAAAAATTTGGCCAGGTACACATCCATAATCCTAGCAGCTCAGGAGGCTGAGGCAGAAGGATCACAAATTCAGAGCAAGCCTCAGCAACTTAGGTAGTCCCTCAGCAACTTAGTGAGACTCTGTCTCAAAATAAAATACACAAAGAAGGACTGGAGATGGGGCTTAGTGGTAGAGCGCCTCCGGGTTCCATTCCTGGTACAAAAATAAATCCAGCCTCAGCAACTTAGTAAGGCTCTGAATAATGTAGCAGCAAGACCCTATTTCAAAATAAAAAGGGTTGGGAATATGGCTTAGTGGTTAAGTGACCCTGAGTTCAGAACTATAATTCATATTTTGTTTAATGCTTTTTGAACACTCAGAATGCATACACAAAAGTAGTTGTCCGTTTTGCAGTTAGATGGAAAGTATGTCCAAGTGTTAGATCTTAAGTTAGGTGTTTCTGTGGATGAAACTGTCCTGGTGAGGGTCTGTGACATTCCAGTAAGTTGAATGATACTCAAGTTCATTGCTAGTTAACACCTCAAAATGAGAGAGAAATCAGCATATAGTATTCTTTGAGTAAAGATTTTTATTCTCTGGATCTCAAACTCTCATGTCTCCTACCAATGCTTTTGTGCTTTGTAAGGATGCTATGAAATAAGCTATTGTGTTGACCACATTACATGGTGCTGTCTCTTGGACATCTGGTAAAAAGTGCGTGTTTGTAGTTATTAATATGAAACCAGAAATGATAGTGATTCTTCGTAGTATCTTTTGTGTATGTATATTCCTTCACTTTTACAGTACTCTGAACAATGCCAGTTATTTTTTCTGTAAAGTTAGACTGTTCTTAAATTATCTTACCAGTATAAGGAAAGAATTTGAGTTCTGTGCAAACATAAATTAATTTCTCTACTCTGAAGTGTTAAAATTTAATAGAGCTTTTAGGGTGTGACATTGAAAAATAACTTTAAAAAACGTTTTCCAGATTCAAGATGGAAAAGGTGATGTGACTATTACAAATGATGGTGCCACCATTCTGAAACAGATGCAAGTATTGCATCCAGCAGCCAGAATGGTAAGTATAATTATAGGTGAATTTATTTATTTTAGTGTATTCTTTGATATTTTAAACATGGTGAATTTTTTTCTTTATGCTAACAAAGTATGTTTTTAGAATATTTTGTGTGTCTCTTCAGTGTGAGTTAATAGTAAACCTATCACCTTGTCCCCTACAGTTGTGAAGGAGGAGCTAAAATCAAATGATACTTATTTTAATGAGTGTTAAATGGAAGATAACAAAATAATTTTGTTTTTGTGGTGCTGGGGATTAAACCCAGGGTCCTACAAATGCCAGCCAAACATTCTCTAAGTGAGCTACACCCAAGCCCCTAGCGAAAAGAATAATTTTAATTGTATAGAAAATACTGTCAAAATGATGATTACCATGTTGAATGAGAAGCCACCATATGGGGGGAGGGGAGGCCATAGAAATTCCTATCTATTAAAATGTTCTGCTAGAGTATGGAGATGCCTCAAAAAATTAGGATGGAACCACCTATCCCGCTCCTGGGTATTTTCCCAGAAGGTATAAATTCAGCATATTATAGTTACACAGCTACATTAATGTTTATAGCAGGACACAATGCACAATAGCTAAATTATGGATTCAACCCAGATGCACATCATTGGATGAATGGATCAAGAAACTGTGGTATATATACACCATGGAATTCTACTCAGTTATTAAAAAAATGAAATGATGTCCTTTGCTGGCAAATGGATGGAAATTAGAAGATCATGCTGAATGAAATTACCCAAACCCAGAAACTCAAGGGTGGAATGTTTTCTTTCATATGTGGAAGCTAGAGAACAATATAGGAAAGAGTAAGAACAATTAAATTTAGACAATAGACTCATCAAACATGGATTACCAATCGAATTGGGGGCAACCTTGCAGACTAGAGGTGGTGGGTGGAGAGGGTAAGGAAAGGAAAGGGAGGGGAAAGGAGGGATATATGAGGTGTGCATATATGAAAGTATAGTGATAAGCTTCCATATGTAAAACAATAAAATCTTGTTTTTAAAATTTTTTTTTTTTTTAAGAGAGATGGACAGTGAGAGAGAGGATCAATTTTATTAGTTCTCTATATGACTTTCCCCGCTCAAACACTTTACTATACATGCAGTGCTGGGGTTTGAACCCATGTCCTCATGCAGGCCAGGCAAGCGCTGAAACCACAGAGCCACTGCTGGCCCTATCATATGTATTATTTAAAAAAAAAAATTTTTTTTCTACTAGGCACAGTGGAGTCTGCCTGTAGTCCCAGCCACTCATGCTAAGGCTGGAAGATCCCTTGAGTCCAACAGTTTAAGGCCAGCCTGGGCAACAGTGAGATACCCATATCAAAATAAAAAGGCCCTTTATTTTGTAAAGATGAGTTTTACAATGAATCAGATTATGCTTATATGGGATGAGTTCTGATAAACTTGATAAAGTACTTTAAACTAATAACTCCATCCTCATCTGGAATGCCTCATTTCATAGCTTGCAAGACTATGGATACCTATGATGCAACATTGACTCTTTGGTACTGGGGATTGAACCCAGGGTTAATTTACCACTGAGCTGCATCTCCATATCTATCTATCTATCTATCTATCTCTCTCTCTCTCTCTCTCTCTCTCTCCCTCCCTCTCCTTCCTTTTTTTTTTTTTTTTTTTTTTTTTTTTTTTTTTTTTTTTTTTAATTTTGAGACAGGGTCTCACTAAGTTGCTGGGCCTGATCTTGATTACACAATTCTCCTTGCCTCAGCCTCCCAAGTTCCCAAGTTGCTGGGATTACAAGCAGGTACCACTGTATCCAGTTACATCAATACTTTTTGACAAGCACTTTTGAGAGAATTTTTTGAAAACTTCTTTATAGTCCATAGTCTGAACCAGAAATCATAATATTGCCTTCTGTAAAATTTGTAAGAATTTCTTATATCACAAATGTACAGTTTTCATTTTTAAATGAAATCCAAGTCAGATAATCAATCAGAAGCCAAGAATTATTCAATCCTTAAATTCCTTAAATTCTGTGTTAGTGACTCGAATGTGATAATTTGAATTAGATATTATTGGGTTCTCAATTTTTTACTGAGCAACTTGGTATGTTCTATTCACTTAGCTGGTGGAGCTATCCAAGGCTCAAGATATAGAAGCAGGAGATGGCACCACATCAGTAGTCATCATTGCTGGCTCTCTCTTAGATTCCTGTACGAAGCTTCTTCAGAAAGGTAGGTAGGACATACTTTATTACTGAATAAAAGGGCAGAAAAGTTAAATTTTTTTAAGGGAAAGTCAAGTTATTCTTAAGTAATATGGGATATAAGATTTGAATTGGAATAGCAACTTTTTAGATTTTGCTTCTAATTTTGCCAGGTTTTTTTGTTGTTGTTTTGGTATGCCACTCAGTTTTGCTTTTCAGAAACGAGCAGTGGAAGTGGTATTATTATTATTATAAAGACGGACAGTGAGAGAGAAGCAGTTTTATTTGGTTTTTCATGTGGCTTTCATTGCTCCAACACTTTGTTGTGCACGTGGTGCTGGGTGGGGTTTGAACTTGTGTTCTCACACCTGCCAGGTAAGCACTGTAATTGCTGAGTCACTACTCCAGGCTATTTTCTTTGGTAAATAGGATTTAATCGTATTAGCGATTCTCCAGTCACTGACTTATTATGGGGATATGTGATGTTTTTAAAAGTGTAAAGGTTTCAATCTCAAGTATCATGTGGATTTGTAATTGATTTTAGATTAAGTGGAAATAAATTATTAGCCAAGGTTGGCTGTTAAGGTTATATAAACCTTTATGTTACTAAGTAAAGCATAAATTAGTTTTTTTAAGAATATTTGTGGACTGGAGATATATATAGCTCAGTGGTACAGCACTTGCCTAACATGTGAGGCCCTGGATCCCCAGTACTGCAAAAAGAAAGGAGAAAGTATTTGACTGGTATTTTAATGAGTAGAAGCACTTAAAGTCATGACAGATATATGGTTTATCTGTTAAAATAAATAACTATACTTTCATAAATGGCAGGGATTCATCCAACCATCATTTCCGAGTCATTCCAGAAAGCTTTAGAAAAGGGTATTGAAGTCTTGACTGCCATGTCTCGACCTGTGGAACTGAGTGACAGAGAAACTTTGTTGAATAGTGCAACCACTTCATTGAACTCAAAGGTAAGACAAACTAAAGAACAGTTACCAAATTAAGTTTCGAGAGACTTGGTAATTAAACAATTTGTATAACTGAATTGGTTTATGATTATGAAATGAAATGATCCATAAGGATAACAAAATAAGAGTGTTTGATATATCATGTCGATTTCCAGTTTTTCATTTTATGCATTTTAATCCTATTTTGATAAAAGTAAACATTGTTTTGTTTTTGTTTTGCAATACTGGGAATTAATCACAGGGCCTCAATCATGCCAGAAACATCTTCAGTTTAAGCTGCCTGTTAAAAACCTTTCCATTTCCCAGATCAGAAAGACTACTATAGAATTTCTGTCAGCATATGTGCTGAGCATTGTCCTAGGTTCTTTTACATTTGCTATCTCTTTCATGACTTTCAGTTAAGTAGTCATATCCCTATTTTACAGAAAGAAAAATAGCCTGAGAGAAATGAACTTGTATACTGCCCACTAATAAGAGGTAAAACTGAGATTGAATCCAGAGTGGGCTGCCCATTCACAGCTGCCTATTCACAGTCTATCTCTTAACTAATAACTTCAGCTTTTCTTCATTTTAACTTTAAAGCAGTGATGAACTTTTACATTTGGGGGGAACATACAATGAAATTTTTTTTTTTTTTTTTTTTTTTTAAGAGAGAGGGACAGGGAGAGAGAGAAAGAGAGAAATAACTTTATTTAGTTTTTTACATGGCTTTAGTTACTCCAACACTTGGTTGTGTACGTGGTGCTGGGGTTTGAACTCAGGTCCTCGTGCTTGCCAGGCAAGCGCTGAAACCGCTGAGCCACCGCTCCAGCCCCTGAAATAATTTTTTTTAACAAGTTAAGATTAATAAAAATTTTCGTGTCACCATCTGTTTCCTATTATGTTCTTAATAGTTTTCAGTATTGAATCCACACATTTTCTTCAAATGTTAATTGAGAGCTAGATAGTATTAATGACACTAGTGATATTGTTGAATGCCCCAGAACTAATACTAACATATAGCATAATTTTTACAAGCATTAGTCATAGAGTCTAGACTGTTACGTTCATTGCTGGTTTCACCACTTAACAAAGTTATATGACTTTGGACATATGACCTGCCTGACCTTTCTGTTTTAGTGCATCTGAAGAGCAAATGAGGTTAATAGTATGTGAAGTGCTAGAAACGCTGCCTGTATAGTAGGAGACCAGTAAAAATGTTGACCATTAGCCTTTTTTATCAATCCCTCTGTATTAGGGGTGCACATATATAAATTGGTCACATGTGTATTTTAGGCAGCAAACCTCCACATAAAATAAGTACGATGCTCTTTTAGATGTCCTGTAAAACTTGTGATGCTACATTAAAAAACAGAGAAGCAAGGATGTCTGTTTTTAATTCTGTGCCCCTGGACTGACCTGAGTGGGAAAGGCAGTTTTATATACAGTGTCCTTTCACATGGTTCCCTCTCCCCATTCTACCCACAAAAGGTAATCAGGATTCCTTAAATATTTTTGTCTTTGAAGAAGTAAGCCTTTTTTTTTTTTCTTTAACTGTAGGTAACTGGTTTTTGTTTTTAATAATTCTAGGTCGTCTCTCAGTATTCGAGTCTACTTTCCCCAATGAGTGTAAATGCAGTGATGAAAGTGATTGATCCAGCCACAGCTACTAGTGTAGATCTTAGAGATATTAAAATAGTTAAGAAGCTTGGGTAAGCATCTCTAATTACAACTTTAATATTGCCAAAAATAATCTGGTTAAATGAAAATACCTAGATGAAAGTCCCAAAGCTTTCTATTTTCTTTTTTAATTGTTGTTGTTTTGTTTATTTTTTTAGAAAGAGGGACAGTGAGAGAATCAGTTTGTTGTTTGTTTTTTTTTTTTTTTAATTTTTTTTTTTTTTAAAGAGGTAGAGAATCAATTTTTATTGAGTTTCTCACATGGCTTTTGTTGCTCTGACACTTAGTTGTGTATGTGGGGTGCTGGGGTTTGAACCCACGTACTTGTGCATGCCCGGCAAGCGCCATAACCACTGAGCCACCGCTCCAGCCCCAACAGTCAGTTTTATTTAGTTTTTCATGTGACTTTTGTTGCACCAACACTTTGTTATGTATGTGGTGCTGGGGTTCAAACCCACATTCTCAAGCATGACAGGCAAGTGCCGTCACTGCTGAGCCACTGCTCCACCCCATTGTTTGTTGTTTTGTTTTTCCCCTGAGAACTTCGTAAGAGAATCTAAAGGTGTTATTTATATACCTTTATGATGGTAGGACAGTAATGGATCAGAGAGTTCTGGGAATGAGATACTAATAAATGTGAGGCTGAAGTACATTTCTTTGGACTGCTGATTTTATTTTTATTTTGTTTTATTTATTTTAGAGAAAAGGACAGAAAGAGAATCAATTTTTATTTAGCTTTTCACGTGACTTTCATTGCTCTGACACTTGGTTGTGTACGTGGTGCCAGGGTTTGGACTCGCATACTTATGCATGCCAGGCAATTGCTGCAACCACCGAGCCACCACTCCAGCCCGGAGTGGTGATTGATTGATTGATTGATTTTTAAAGAGAGGGGGACAGTGAGAGAGAGAAGAAGAAGAGAAGCAATTTTCTTGTTTAGCTTTTCATGTGACTTTGATTCCTCTGACACTTTGTTGTGTACATGGTGCTGGGGTTTGAACTCGCGTAGTCGTGCATGTGAGGCAACGGTCCCATAACCACCAAGCCACTGCTCCAGCCCCCAGAGTGGTGATTTTTTTAATGTTTACAATCTATCAAGCTGAAAATTACAGCTCCTCTAAATGATCCACTTGTTGTTGGTTTTTTGTTTTTTGTTTTTTTTTTTTGTTTTTGTTTCTGTTTTTGTTTTTTTAGTGGGACAATTGATGACTGTGAGTTGGTGGAAGGACTGGTTCTCACCCAGAAAGTGGCAAATTCTGGCATAAACAGAGTTGAAAAAGCTAAGATTGGGCTGATTCAGTTTTGCTTATCTGCTCCCAAAACTGATGTAAGTAGTTTCCTGTTTATGGTTTAACTTTCTAATAATTTAGCCATTTGTTCATTAAAATAAATAAAAATAGAAAATGCTGTTAGGCTTAGTAACATATTCCTGTAATCCCAGCTGCTCAGGATGCTGAAGCAATAGGATTGCAAATTTGAGAACAGTTTAGGCAACTTATCGAGTTCCTGTCTCAAATGGTGTCAACCATTCTCATTACCTTAAAAGAGAGAGAAAAAAGAAAATGCTGATGCTAGTGATTAGAACAATCAAAAAACTGATCTTGAGCCTGGGTAGCTCAGTGTTAGAGGGGTCTGGTTTGAGACATGGCACCATCCAAAGGAAAAAAAAACCACCAAAACCATAAATCTCAAATTGATTTGTACATTGAGAAAGAAATTGTGTAGTTACCACAGGTGATAAATCCATAGCCTCAATTGAATATTCATTGATTTTCTGTGATATACTTCACATTAGAAGATAAAATTATGATGAGAATATGTCAAATAAAAAATATAGAAGTTGTAAGCATTCATAGAATTTTCAGATTCTTTCTAGCTAAAAACAGAAACTTTACCTGCATAGTAGCTTACAGATATTTTTTGTATGAATGGAACCTTAAACCAGTTTGCTATTCATACTATGAAGAAATTGATTTTTACTTAAGATATTCCAGTATCTATTAGTATGAGTGCCATTCTCTAAAAGGGATGATTATCTCAGATTTGCTCCAGCAATTCCTTGTGCTAGCATACAGGTTTCCTGTTCTATATTTTGTTTCCCAAAAGTTTAGCCAATACATTAATTAATCTAGTTAGTTTTATATCTTAACATAGAATGATTTGTCCTTACCCTCTACTAAACATACCAGTATTTACCTACACTTATGGATGGCACTGGACAGTGAACCCAGTGGTGCTTAACCACTGAGCTACATCCCCAGGCCCTTTTTTTTTTGAGGGGGGGGGATACAGAATCTCACTAAGTTGCTTAAGGCCTTGCTAAGTTACTGAGGCTTTCTTTGAACTTGGGATCCTCCTACTTCAGCTCTGAGCCTCAGGGATTACAGACATGCGCCGCCATAAATAAATGTGGTTTGTATGAAAAAGATTAGTACTCCTTACATTCTTTACTTATCAAAAATGTTACTTTGATACTGGGGTTTGAACCCCAGGTGCTTTACTCTGAGCTATATCGCCTATCCGTTTTATTTTTCATTTTGAGATGGTCTTGCTAAGTTGTTTAGAGCCTCACATAGTTGCTAAGGCTGACCTTGAACTTGGAGATTCTCCTGTCTCAGCTTCACGAACCGCATTACAGGCAGGTGACCACCTTAGACAATAGTGGCTAGAGTTGAAAATATAAGACCCAATTGTGAATATGTATATTTTCAACTTTTTTCTGTGCTTGACTGTATAATTTATATTGTATGATTTTGGTTGGCTTTGTTCTATGTATAATAATTTCATTTAAAAGTCTTAGTTTTCACTTGAAGTCTCTTAACAGTACACATTATTAATAAGTTCTTTTTCTAAACAGATGGATAATCAAATAGTAGTTTCCGACTATGCCCAGATGGACCGAGTGCTGCGAGAAGAGAGAGCCTATATTTTAAATTTAGTGAAGCAAATTAAAAAAACAGGATGTAATGTCCTTCTGATACAGAAATCTATACTAAGGTGGGACTGTTTGTTTTGTTTATCCCTTAATTATAATTGATTTTGGATACCCACTAGATGATATCCAGGGTCTCATGTAGGCCAGACATTAAACCAGCCCCAACTAGCAATTTCTTTTCTGTCCCTCCACTCCCTTTTTTTTTTTTCCCCCCAGTCTTTCAATCTGGCCATTGTTGCTCCCACACTTAGTTGTGTATGAGATGCTAGAGTTTGAACTTGGGTCCTCACACATGCCAGGCAAGCGTCATAACTGCTGAGCCACTGCCTAGTCCCCCTTTTTTTGTTTGTTTGTTTTTTATTCAATAAACATGATCTTAACAACAGGAGGGGTTCCCCCCTTGTTTTTTATTAGTACATTATAATTATACAAAATACTGTGATTCCCTGCTAGAATTTTTTTTTTTTTTAAACAATTCGTATTCTTTTTTTTTTTTTTAAAGAGAGAGGGACAGTGAGAGAGACAGAGAAAGAGAGAAACAACTTTATTTAGTTTTTCACATGGCCTTGGTTGCTCCAACACTTAGTTGTGTATGTGGTGCTGGGGTTTGAACCCAGGTCCTCATGCTTGCCAGGCAAGCGCCGAAACCACTGAGCCACCGCTCCAGCCCCCCCGCTAGAATTTTTGAAGAAATTGTTGAGGTGGGTAAATGAAATCTAGAGTGAATCTGCATTTTGGAGCTTTGTTATATTTTGATTAATTATAAAGGGTTGTTTCCCACTTTGTGATATTATAATATGGTATATGGTCTTTCTAGACCATGGTCTTTTCCCTTTTTTTATTCTTTTTTATTTTTTTTATTTGTTTATTTTTAAAGAGGATTTAAATTGCATAGGTCCTTCCTAATTTTCTGAGCCTAGTCTTGAACTTGAGATCCTCCTGCCTAAGCCTCCCAAATTGCTACGTTTACAGGTGTGCGCCTCTATGGTCTTTAATACATGAATAAATGGAAGCTAAGTTTGAGCTGGGTACAGTGGGGCTCACCAGTAATCACAGCTTCTCAGGAGACTGAGGCAAGAGGATCTGAAGTTCAGAGCCAGACTGGGCAACTTAGCAACTCTTTTAAAAATAAATAAAATGAGTCGGGGGCCTGGAGCGTAGGCTCAGTGGTTACAGCGCTTGCCTGGCATGTGGGAGGATTCAGGTTCAAACTCCTGTACCATGTACGCAACAAAAGTCATATGAAAAACTAAATAAAATTGGCTCTCTCTCTCTCTCTCTCTCTCACTCACTGTCCCTCTCTTCAAAAAACAAAAGTTGAACAGCAAAATGTATTTTTCATTTAGCATTAACATAAACACTGATTTTATATTTTAGAGATGCTCTTAGTGATCTTGCATTACATTTTCTGAATAAGATGAAGATTATGGTGATTAAGGATATTGAAAGAGAAGACATTGAATTCATATGTAAGGTAAAATATTCATATCTATATGTGTAAAGTGTTCATTGTTTAACATCTGTTCACTGATCAAATAAGTGTTAATTTGTGAATTTTTTCCAGACTATTGGAACTAAACCAGTTGCTCATATTGATCAATTCACTGCTGACATGCTGGGTTCTGCTGAGTTAGCTGAGGAGGTCAATTTAAATGGTTCTGGTAAACTGCTCAAGGTAACAGTATTATAACTGAACTCTCATTTGCCTGAGTTGGTTTTAGGTTTTGCTTTAGTTTTAACCTTTGCCTCAAATACCTAATTTGAAAGTTGTTTGCCAAAGATTACAGGCTGTGCAAGCCCTGGAAAAACTGTTACAATTGTTGTTCGTGGTTCTAACAAACTGGTGATTGAAGAAGCTGAGCGCTCCATTCATGATGCCCTGTGTGTCATTCGTTGCTTAGTGAAGAAGAGGTAATGTAAATGTTAAATGTTAACATTACAATGTTAACTAAGTAATATTCTGAATATTAAAACTTATATATTTTGCTAGGTGTGGTATCACATGCCTATAAAATCCCATCAACTTGGGAGGTTGGGGCAGGAGTATCACAAATTCAAAGCCAGTCTCAGCAATTTTGGCCCTAAGCAACTTAGTGAAATCCTGTCTCAAAATAAAAAATACAAAGAGCTGGGGATATGGTTCAGTGGTAAAGCATCCCTGGGTTCAATCCCCAATACCCAAAAAACAAAAACAATAATAAAAAAAACGCTATATTTTTACTAATTTTAAAATATAAATAGTAAATTATTAAAACAGTTTTTTGTTGGATGAAAATAAGCTAACAAATATTTGGCATTTTCAGAGCTCTTATTGCAGGAGGTGGTGCTCCAGAAATAGAGTTGGCCCTACGATTAACTGAATATTCACGAACACTGAGTGGTATGGAATCCTACTGCGTTCGGGCTTTTGCAGATGCTATGGAGGTCATTCCATCTACACTAGCTGAAAATGCTGGACTGAATCCCATTTCTACAGTAACAGAACTAAGAAATCGACATGCCCAAGGAGAAAAAACTACAGGCATCAATGTCCGAAAGGTAATAATCTTTAATTATTGCAGAAAATGTTGATTAATATAAAAATGTTAGAACATTGTAATTGTAGTTAAAAGTAGTGTAATCTTGGATTTAAATATGAGAACTGCTACAGGTGTAATATATGCCTTTTGAGAATGAACATGCTGTCTACTTTGGGAAATATTAACTCTGCCACTTATTGGTATAACATTAGCAAGTTTGTTTGTTCATCAATTTCCTCAAGTTGTGAAACAGGTAATTAGTAGGCTATGTTGTAAGAACTAAATGTATTACTAATACTTTGTAAATGTTAATCCTTTCTCTTGTAGTTCAGCATCAGCTAGTAATGTATAGTAAACACATAAAACAGTAATAATATTCTCCTTTCATGTTAATGCTTAATTGAGACAATATGTGAGATGGAAAAAGTAGTAATTCAAGATATTATATTTTGAAAGATATAAAATTCCAAAGGACAGCGCTAATGGGTTAGGGAAACCTTTCATGAAGATGAAACTTGGTTAGGAGATAGAGAAGCTTCAGCAGGGAAGTATAATGATTTATAGGGGAGAGACCACTTATCTAAAAAGGAGCTCTATGTTGGTGATGTAATAGATGCTAAATTTGGAAAGATTAAAGCTAGAATGATAAGTGCTTGAGTAAGACAAACATTTTTCTTCCAGTAGTTGAGATCCACTAAAATTTTGTAAGGAAGAGGGTCAGCCAATGCAAAGAATTTTTTTTTAAGGAAGAAAAACTAGAGCCAGGGATTCCTGTTATGACAATCACTAATATTACTGAGATACAAAAGAACTAAGATGGTGTAGGAAAGATTTTAAGATGGGAAATAAGAGATGTAAAGGAAGAGTACACTAAACTTGGCTTGATTCAGAATTAAGACTCAGTTCATTTAAGCATTAAAAGTCTTATTTTGGGGCTGGAGTGGTGGCTCAGCGGTTTCGGCGCTTCCCTGGCAAGCACGAGGACCCGGGTTCAAACCCCAGCACCACATATACAACCAAGTGTTGGAGCAATGAAGGCCATGTGAAAAACTAAATAAAGTGTTTCTCTCTTTCTCTGTATCTCTCACTGTCCCTCTCTCTTAAAAAAAAAAAAAAACTTTTAAAAAAGACTTTTTTTTTTTTTATAGTGCTAGAGAAAAAAATCAACTTTATTTATTTTGTCATCTGGTTTTAGGTTTTTTGACACTCAGTTGTGTATGTGGTCCTGGGGTTCGAACTTGGGTCCTTGTGCATACCAGGCAAGTGTTCTACTACTGAGCCACTACTCCAGCCCTATAATTTTTTCTTACTTGCTATAATCATCTGCCTTGGGGCTGGAGTGATGGCTCAGGGGTGCAAGCACTTGGCTAGCATGCCAGAGCACCTGGGTTCAAATCTACCATCATATATACACAACAAGGTGTTAGAGAAACAAAGACTAGGTGAAAACAATAAATAAAACTGACTCTCTTCAAATTTATAATATACCTAATTTTGCTGGGATGATTTTAAATAAACGATACTTAGTTGTTCAGGAGTTAGGTGGGTATGGTGGCTTAGTGTTCAATCCCAGCTACTTTGGAGGCTGAGGCAGGAGGATTGCAAGTTCCAGGCCAGCCTCAGCAACTTGGTGAGACTGAATTTAAAAAAAAGACTGGGGGTATAGCTCGGTTGGTAAAGTACCCCTGGGTAAACTCCCCATACCAAAAGAAAGAAAGAAAATTGTTCTGGAGTAAGGATTGGGGGAATCCAGTATTAATAATTCAGTTTTTCCAAATTGTGGTTAGAATACAACCTACAATGTAAATAAGAGCTTAGAATAAGTTACCTTGTGTGTCTAGAACACCTACAGCAGGTCTCATATTTAAAGATCACTGGATATGCAAAGGTTTTAAAATGCATACTGATGACAGGTTAGTTGCTGATAATATATAATTACAAACTTTAAAATCAACTTATGATTTGCAGGGTGGTATTTCCAACATTTTGGAAGAAATGGTTGTACAGCCCCTATTGGTTTCAGTCAGTGCTCTAACTCTAGCAACTGAAACTGTCCGGAGCATTCTGAAAATTGATGATGTGGTAAGTATATATAGGTTGTAAATTGCTCTACAAGGTCAAAAAGGCATATATCTTTAAATTTGTATTGATAGGTGTTTGCTAATCATTAAGGTGCTAACAGTTTATACATAGTTTTGTCTTACGTATACAAATAAGGGGCAACCAGGCACAGTGATTCACACGTGTGATCCCAGAGAACGAGGAGGCTAACGCTGGAGGATTGCCAGTTCACGGCCAGTCTGGGCAGCTTAGCAAAACCCATCTCAAAATTTAAAAAACGAGCCAGCGATGTATGTAGCTTAATGTTAAAAATGTCCCTGGGTTTAATCCCCAGTACTGCCCCCCCAAAAAAAAGAAAAAGAAAATTAAGGGGAATTGGAATAATTGCCTTAAGCATCTTCATACCTGGAGTTTTTATCATTATAAGTTTTGAAACCTAAATTTTTCTCTTATCAGGTAAACACTCGATAATCTGGATAAAACTGGCTAACTGGCACCATTTTGACTACCAATCTGCAACTAAAATGGAAGAAGATGGCCTTGGTGTTCCTTGTTGTCTGGAACACCTCTCTGAATTCCTGGGCTTTGTCTTCTAGTTTGCATTTGCCTGAAATTGTATTGAAACACTTCAATGAAAATATTAAATATTTGGTTTCAAATAGATAAATCACCCCAATGTTGTCTTAATTCTGATACTTCTTTTCACTTGGCTTTGGTTCCCCGACAATTGTGTACGTGGTGCTAGAGTTTGAACCCGGGTCCTTGCACATGCCAGGCAAGCACTATGACTGCTGAGCCACTGCTTATGGCTTAATCCTGAGTGCATTCTTCACTCTATATTCTACTTATCCATTCATTAATGTAATCTGTTTACCACCACCACCACTACCCCCCCTACACACACACACGCTTTATGTGGTGCTGGAGTTCAAACCTGGGGCCTTTGCACATGCCAGGCAACTACTGCTGAGCCACCTCTCCAGCCCTCATTGATGTAATTTTAAAAAAAGGTCTGATATTTATCACTGAGAAATGCCCATTGGTGTAAAAATCATCAAAGAATAATATGTTGGGGTTGGAGCGGTGGCTCAGCAGTTTCAGTGCTTGCCTGGCAAGCACAAGGACCCGGGTTCAAACCCCAGCACCACGTACACAACTAAGTGTTGGAGCAACGAAGGCCATGTGAAAAACTCATTAAAGTTGTTTCTCTCTCACTGTCCCTCTCTCTTTAAAAAAAAAAAAAATGTGTTGAAAATTGTCCTTTACTATCCTATTGCTTTTCCCTAAGAATAACCACTGTTGGGGAATTCCTTTTATATATAAAAGTGTATGCTGAATTGGGGTTATACCTCAGTGGTAGAATGCTTGCCTAGCTTGCAGTGTCTTCTGTGAAATCCCTAGCACTACACACACACACAACATATGCATAGATGTAGCATCAGAAAGGATTTTTAATCAGTATATATATTATATATATATATATATAATTTTTTTTTTTTTAAGAGAGAAGGACAGTGAAAGAGCCAGAATCAATTTTTTATTGAGTTTTTCACATGGCTTTCTTTGCTCGGACACTTAGTTGTGTACATGGGTGCTGGGGTTGGAACCTGTGTACTTGCACATGCTGGGCAAGCGCTGTGGTTAGAGAGAAAATCAACTTTACCTATTTTTCCATTTGGCCTTTGTTTCTCTTCCACCTAGCAGTGTATGTGATGCTGGGGTTCAAGCCCAGGTCCCCCCAGGTGCCAGGCAAATGCTCCAACTGCTGAACCACTGCTCCAACCCATAATCAGTATGTCTTGATCCTGTTTTAAACGTCTCAATTGCTAATGTCCTCATCCAAACATCACAGTCTCACCATGAGTAACATAAGAACCAACTCGTCTTTCCCCTTTAGCCATTTTCCACACATTTTAGCTAGTAGTGTTTTTAAAGGTCAGGCTGTACTTATTTCTGTGAAGTGAGTTCCTTGATCAAAAGCGATGCTAAGACGGTGAATGAGTATTGTTTACATAGATGGTAGTTCTGGTTGAAATACTGCGTGAAGGGAAGACAAAATCGAATCTAGTGTCTATCCCAGCAAGGACAAAACACTTCTTGAAGGAAGTGGTCCAGTGATAGCTGGAGTATGGTGCAGTTTGAAAAATTCCATGTTGGTCTCTACTGCTGGCTGGGTAGGTATTCAGTGAACACATGTAGGACATCCTTAGGGACTATTAAGTCCAATGTTGATAATCTTTATCCCTGCCACCATGACCTCTTTTTTTTTAAGAGAGAGGGACAGTGAGAGAAAGAAACAGTTTAGTTTTTCATGTAGCTTTCATTTCTCCGAGACTTCGTTGTTATCCTGACAAAGCTATAAGCAGTATTAAAAATAAGAACTTTTCCCCATGAACTCAATTTCCTTTTTTTTTTTTTTTTTCAAAGAGAGGGACAGTGAGAGAGAAATAATCAAGTTTATTTAGTTTTTTCATTTGGCCTTCATTGCTCAAACACTTAGGTGTATATGTGGTCCTGGGGTTTGGCATACTCACGCATGCCAAACAAGCACCTTAACCACTGAGCCACAGCTCCAGCCCTCACTATGACCACTTTTATGTGTACTCTGGTCTCCAGAGTGGTCTATCCTCTCCACTTAATTATTAGAGTAATATTCTGATGTCATAATCTAGTGAGAATTCACAAGAGAAATACCTTTATATTTTTGCCCAGATCTATCCATACCAAATTATTACCAATCTCCCAAGTTTTCCAGGTCCCCAGCCATGTAGCCAAACTTTTCACTACAATCTGTGAGCCTCCATTTAATTCCACATGTGTCTCCTTCCAAAGTGTACAACCAAGTGCACTGTCTGAAATTCTGCCCCCCCGGAGGATTTCCCTTTATCGCCTTTAGGGATGTTCCAGAGAGGGTTTATTTTGCAGTAGCTGCCTGCTTTGGGGTGGTGCCTGTGTATCAGAACCATC
This sequence comes from Aplodontia rufa, assembly GCA_004027875.1. Classification (NCBI taxonomy): domain Eukaryota; kingdom Metazoa; phylum Chordata; class Mammalia; order Rodentia; family Aplodontiidae; genus Aplodontia; species Aplodontia rufa. The sequence continues at coordinate 10,384 of PVKS010015535.1, read as the reverse complement.
TCTAAACAAGGTTTGACCCTTCTCTTCCCTTTCAACTTGCGGTTGGTAACCCATGAAGCCATAAGTGCAGCAGGATGGTAAGTATGAGTGAACCATGGGTATTTGGGCCATTTTGTAACCTGTGCCTTCAGGACCTGCTCAGGCCCAGTCTACTGTGTACTACTTTTACTTGATAGAGTGCTGCTCTGCATGTCCAGCTTTATTCATGACTTGGGTCAGAACACCCTATTATAGGCAACTTGGGTCACATGGTAAAAGTTGCCTCTGCCTAAGCATTCCTTCTCTACTAAACAGGAGCCTGCTTTTCTCAAAAGTCGTTATCTACAGTAGATGCAGGGGTTTGCTCCCAGAATCCTAAAGGTCTGTGCTGCAGTTCAATAGGGTTCTGCCAAGGTTTCCAAACAAGATCTCTCGTCTGCCACTGTCACTTAAGGCATCATTGATTTGCCAGATCATATCCCCAAGCATCAGAACAGCTTGCACAGCAGCCTAGATGCGGGCTAGAGTGTTGGCTCAGTGGTTATGGCACTTGTGAGGACCCAAGTTCAAACCCAAGCACCACAAACATCACTAAAATGTTGCAGCAATGAAAACCAGATGAAAAAACTAAAGTTGTTTCTCTCTCTCTCTCATTGTCCCTCTCTCTTAAAAAAAAATGATTTAAAAAAAGGAAGGTAGGGAAAGAGAATCAGTTATATTTTTTCATCTGGCCATGTTTCTCCAACACTTAGTTGTGTATGCAGTGCTGGTGTTTAAACCCCAGGTCCTTGCACATGCCAGACAGGTGCTTGAACCGAAGAGCTACCCACCACTCCAGCCCAAAGATGCTGATTTTTAGCTATTAACATTTTACAAAAGCAATGTTCATAAAAACAGAATAAATGTGGGGCTGTGGTGGTGGCTTACAGTTGGAGCGCTTGCCTGGCATGTGCGAGGACTGGGTTCAAATCCCAGCACCACATATACAACTAAGTGTCAGAGAAACAGACCACATGGAAAAGTAAAGTCAATTCTTCATCTCTCTCAAAACAAACAAATGTCTTATCTTCATAAGCAGGAAAAAAATTCCTGAGCTGAAAAAGGAGTGATATTTGCTATAAATTGACAGCTATGTATTCCTGCTACGTAAAGAAATTTTCAAGCTGGTAAAAATAAAACCATACTATCACAGAAACATAGGCAAAAGACATTACAAAATTCTATATTTGATTATCCAATATGAAAAGGTTCAATGTCACTGCTAATGAAAAAGATATAAGTAAAATACATGAGATTGCTTAAGATGAATAAAATTGATAGAACCTTGTGTTGCTGATTAAATGTGGTTGGTGTGTAAACTGGTATAAACTTTCCATGGTAAACTGCACTTCCAGATTATTTTAATCATCCAAAATGGAAGCAAAAGTTATCCTTAGTTCAGGCCCACTTCTGCCTGGCTTTTGTTGCTCCGACACTTCTTTGTGTATGTTCAAAATGGCATCTTTGCACATGCCAGGCAAGTGCTGTAACTGCTGAGCCACCACTCCACCCTAGAAAATTATTTTTATAACATGGAATAACTTCTGCTCTTGAGCTGCTTACTGTCTCACTGGTCACCAGGGATGCTACACTCAATTTGCTGCCATGTAATTTCCAGTATTCAGTATTTCCCTCTAAAATTGAAAATACCTTTAAAAATTTTCAATGGGTTTTAGTGCTTGCCTGGCATGTGCAAGTATATGAGTTCAAACTGCCTGCACCACATACACAACAAAGTGTTTGAGCAACGAAAGCCACATGAAAAACTAAATAAAATTGATTTTTTCTCTCACTGTCCCCCTCTCTGTAAAAGAAATTTTTTTCCAATGTAAAATTTTATCAGTACTGTGCCTGTTAGTGTTAAAGGGTAGAGACCACCCCTGATATAAAACAAATACATCTAATTAAGATTGACCAAGCCAAAATGGCTGCAAATAAAATCTTTGAGTTGTGTTGACTGTGGTAAAAGGATAGAAATACCTGACAAAATAATGTGGTCACTAGTTAAGGTCATTGTGACCACTTCTGTGAAGCAATCCACAAGCTGTAAGTTTCAGATATGGATAGTTTAGTTCCCCACTTAGCCGGCCCTGCCATTTTGAACCCTAGCACCACATACACAATGAAGTGTCTGAGCAATGAAAGCCACATAAAAAACTAAGTAAAATTGATTCTCTCTTTCTCTCTCGCTGTCCCTCTTTAAAAAAAAAAAATTTTTCCTAGGATAGCATGTATTATTATAATCATAGTAAAGTATCTATAAGAACATTATTTTGATGAATTTTTTTTCTAACTCATTTTTGGACAAATTATGCTCTCTCAACATCTTCATAGAATAATTGTGAAGATTAAACGTGGATTGTCCTCTCAGTCCAGGTGTTCCTGGAAAATGAAGGCATCTCTTAAGCAATAGTCTTCACAGATTCCATGGTAAATTGCACTTCCAGATTATTTTAATCATCCAAAATGGAAGCAAAAGTCTTAGTTCAGGCCCATTTCTGCCTGTCCCAAGACAGCCTTTAATCTTCAATTCAAAATCCATATTTCTGTCAATATAATATGTTAGGTCTTAAGCAAGTACCAGCAGGCTTCAGCACACCAGTGTATCAGGTGACTGCATTCTGCATAATAGATCATGTCTTTAAGAGAAATCTAAGCCATTTCAGATAATGTAGCTGGGACACTTCCTATTGTGAATCAAGCAGCCATAAACTAATTATAATATGTGTAATCCTTTTTATACATGTGTGTACATATGAGCTCAAATGGGAGGGTACAGAAGATCTGAATAGCACAATTAGATAATACACATTAGAGTCAAAGGATTCAATCAACTCTCTGATCATTTAATGCAATTTTTAGACATTAATAAAGAAAAGTAACTAGTCAGGCATGGATCACCATGCCTGTAATCCCAGGGACTCGGAAGTCTGAGGCAGGAGGATCAAAAGTTCAAGGCCAGTCTCAGCTGCATTGTCTAAAAATAGAAAATAGGGGCTGGAGCAGGGGCTCAGCAGTTACAGTGCTTGCCTGCATGCATGAGTACGCAGGTTCAAACCCCAGCAGCACATACACAACAAAGTGTTGGAGCAACGAAGGCCATGTGAAAAGCTAAATAAAATTGTCTCTCCCTCACTGCCCCTCTCTTTCTCTTAAAAAAAATAGAATAAAAATAGAAAATAAAATAAGAAGGGCTGGGGATGTGGCTCAGTGGTTAAGTGCACCTAGGTTCAATCTTTAGTACCAAAAAAAGAAAGAAAAGTAACCAGAGTGGGTAAGAAGGAGTGAAGGGGAAAGTACTGAGCAATAAAAGTGACTGTTACATTATGTGCATATATGAATATATCACAATCCCATTATTTTGTATAATTATAATGCAGCAACTGAAATTTTTCTTGTAGGTTTGCCCATTTGTTCTACATAGTTCAAAGTTATATTACATATCTGCACATTTTAAAAATTGTTGATGAGCTGCTCTTATATAAATTCTGTCCTTCACCTTCATTCCCATTATCTATTTCATTCTAACCTTCCATTTGCACTGCTTCAGCATGTGGACCTGTCTTGCTGTTTTTGAATTGGGTTTACATCAAATCTCAACAAGGGCACATGCAGCCACAACTAGCTCTGCAGGTGACTGACTGGAAGTCACTATCCTGTCACTTGGGCCACCTCTCTGGCTTCTGCTTCAAACAGGATCTATTCTAGAGTGAGAAGCAATCGCTCAGCAAAGACAACAGTCTGAGGGGACAGAGTAGGGAATTTTGCAGGAGCTCACCTTCCTAACAGGCAAACAAGAAAAGCTAGGTAGAAAGGGCCATGAACTAGGTTTGGATTGTACCTCAGTGGCAGAGCGCTTGCCGAGCATATGCAAGGCACTGGGTTTGATCCTTAGCACTACATAAAATTAAATAAATAAAGGTATTCTGTCCATCTACAAGTAAAAAAAAAATCAAAAATATATTTTTTAAAGGGCTGGAGTGGTGGCTTAGCGGTTGGAGCGATGCCTGGCATGCCTGAGGACCTGGGTTCAAACCCCAGCACTATATTCACAACTAAGTGTCTGGAGACACAAAGGCCAGATGAAAAATTAAAGTTGATTCTCTTTCCCTCTTAAAAATAAAAGGGGGGCGGCTGGACTCATAGATGACTGTAGAGGAGGCACACCTCATAACTCGAGCAACAGGGCAACCTTACAGAGAAAAACTAAATCCTCGGTCTCAGGAGGTAGGGGTTTAGGTAACAGGTGGCTGAGACGTAACCACGTCCACTATTTTGAGGCTTGTGCTCATATTACCGTCAGGTGGTGCAGAGGGAAGGTGTCACTTGAAACGTCCAAATCCCGAGTGGGAAGTTGGTGGAGGTGGGAACGAGGTGTCTATGGTCACTCTTGGACTCGCCTACCCTTCAGTCCTGTCGTTCTGACTCTTGAAGAACCCAAACTGAAGAAGCGAATTTACACTCAACTCTGCCCAGAACAACGCAGGAGGGACAACTCGTTGCCTCCTTACAACTGGTCGATTCCCGACAGTTCTCAAGTCAACCAGTGAAGAATGCACTACACTCTGGGTTCTCTGGCTCCCAGGGGAGCCATGTTAGGGTGCAGGACGCAAACCCTTCTGTTTTCCTGAGACCGTCGCACACTAGCATTCCCTGCTTTCTTCCCTTTGTCTCCCATGTTATTTCAGCTACTGTGCGCTTTTTTTTTTCTCTCTCCATAAAACGAGTCGCTCACATTCGTATAATGAGAAGTCTGCGTTTAGGAGGTTAGACACAAAAGGGGAATCAGCCCGTTAACTTTCTAAGCCAGCAAAAAGACTCAGTACCGTGGAGGGTGCGGTGGAGCAAGCCCGCAATTCCAGCCACTCGTGAAGCTGGGGCAAGAGAATCGCAAATTCGAGGCCAGCCTCAGCAACTAAGCGAAACCTTAAAGCAACTTAGCGAGACCCCCATCTCAAAAACAAATAAGCAAATGAAAATGAAATTAACACAGGTGGGTGGGGAGAGATAGTTCGGTGGTAACGGGTCTCTGGGTTCAATCCCCTGTTTAAAAAAAAAAAGTACTGACTCCCACTATCCAGTAAACGGGACAAGAAGTTACATAAATTAGTAATAATTATAAAAGCTGCCAATGAGACTGTTATTTGAGCAACTGTTTTGAAAATTGAATTCTACTTTGGCTTGTCAGTCATTTGTACAGTTGCAGTAACACTTCCAGAATGTCTGCTTAAGCTCCGGATCTGTTTCAGAAACTATTATCATCTCAGGAGACAAGCTGAATGGAAGATTTAGGGTTTCTGGGAGCACGCGAGGATTTTGCGTGATTTGATCCCTAGCGGCTCCTGTAGCGTTCCTAGTAACCGCGCCCCTAGTAACCGCCCTCCCCTGGCCCGGAGCCGCCGGCCCCGTTGCTGGAGGCCGAGCCCGCTTACCCGCCCCGAGCCAGCGCGGGCGCTCAGGCCTCGGAGGCGGGGCGATGGCCGCCGCGCAGCGAGAGGCCAGGAAGACCGCCTCCGGTTTCCACATGCCGGACTGTCCCAGTACTGGAGCGCAGGTCGCCCGGTACGAAGCGGAAGATCCCCTAGACGCTCTGGCTGCAGCGGCGGCGGCCTTGGAGGAAGACGAGGAGGAGAAGGTGGTGCCGTCCACGCGGGCGTCGGTACGGCGGGGCGGGCCGAGGGCCGGGACTGGGCGCGGGCTGAGGGCTGGTCGGGGTCCCCGCCCAGCGAGGAGGCGCCGGAACCACCCTCCCTTCCCGATGATTCTGGGCCCCACCATCGCCCTGCTCCCACGACCAACGCCGTGAAAAGCTTTTAGCTTTTACTGAAGAGATGGTTGTAAAAATGTATTAGAGAACATTTTTGTAACCATTTCTAGAGAGCGCCAAGTTCAGAACTTCACTTCTCTCCAGCATGTGCTGGGAAAACCTGACCAATTCTTTAGAGGGTAACCCATAAAAACCCACGCGACTCACTGTGCTGTCACGTGGGTCTCGTTATCCCCTGAAGACCTGTTTCGGCAGATTTGTAACACAGTACGTTAGGGGTGACTGTTCAACACCGTCGAGAGTTCAGTGAACAGATGAGGCACAGCTGGAGCGGCATCCAGTTACTGAGATTGCAGTGCCTGCGCAGGGTGTCAGGGTGGAGCGAGACAGCCTTTTCACAGTTCAGTTTTCGCTGTGGATGTCTCCTGTACACCTGTCCCGCAGATGAGGGTAGAGTCTGCCATCTGCTCTATTCACTTAAAAGATGTAACCTTGAATTTGAATCAGCAATCTGCAATCTGAGTCTAACTTCCTTAGACTCAGTTCAAGTTTCTTACTGTCATGTGTCCAAAGCTTCTGCAATAAAAAGCATGGTCCAGGGCTAATAGAAATCACTGGATATTTTGAAATTCTATTTTTAAAAATTTTTTTGTACTGTGGGTTGAACCCAGAAATGCTTTAGGATCGAGCTACATCCCCTGTTCCTTGTTTTCTTGTTTTTTGTTGTTGTTTTTTTTTTGTTTTTTTTTTTTTTGACAGGGCCTGGCTAAGTTGCTGAGGCTAGCCTTGAACTTGCCATCGTCCTGCCTCAGCCTCCCTGGTCTCTGGGATTATAGGCCAGTGCCACTGCTCCCAGCTTGAAATTCTAATCTCTTTATGCTAAAACTATTAAAGAGAAAACCTGTGGCAACACCTTTTATGACCAATATTTCACTGACAGACTAACAGCTTGGGGTTATCCAGAGGGAGGCAGATTGAGACCATGAGTATGAATCAGGACTAGAGTACTAGAACCAGTTTCATTTATATGGTAAGAAAAGAGGCAAAGTGATAGAAGAAAAGTATTTGGAGTCCTGGATTAGGATACATTCTCGACCATTTGTTGGGTGATTAGGACATAACTTTCTTAGACCTCAGTGTTCCTATCTGAAAAGATCTATAATAATTATCTTTCTCATCTCAACTGTTAATGAGAGAATGTGTGTCATATCTAAGGGGCAAATTATATAAATTAGTAATAATTATAATAGCTTCCAGTGGTACTGTCATTTTAAAAACTTGTTTGAAAATTGAATTCCACTTTAGTTTTCCGTGGTAGAAGTTAGCAGAAATAAGGAAGACTACTTAGGAGGCTATGGCAGTAATTCAAATGCTAGGGGCAGTGGTTTGGATTTAAGAGTTCAGTGGTGATGGCAGGAAGTGAACAGATTCTCTACAATGGTTAAGACAGACTGCTGCAGGATTGGATGTGAAACCAAGGAACATAAATCAGGAATGCTCATTCCAAGGTTACTGATTTGAATAGTTGCATGGAATGTAATAACATTAACTGAATTGGGGACAACTGGGAGAGGAATAGGTTTGAGGGGTGGGTAGAAATCCAGGTTTCAGTTTTTTGTTCTTTTTGTTTTTTTAAAGTTTCAGTTTTTAACATGGTGAACTTAAGATGCCTCTGAATCTGCCAAGTGGAAATGCCTAGGAAGAAGAAGGGCCTACGAAACTGAAGTTCTAGGGGATCTGAACTGAAGGGTTTTTTTTGTTTATTTGTGTGTGTGTTGTGTGTGTGTGTACGTGTTTTTTGGAATAGTGATTGAACCCAGCAGCACTTAACCACTGAGCCACATCCCCAGCCCTTTTTTTATTTTTATTTTTTAAATTTTGAGACAAGGTGTTGCTAAGTTACCTAGGGCCTTGCTAAGTTGCTGAGACTGACTTTGAACTTGTGAGCCTTCTGCCTTAGCCCTGAGTTGCTGAGATTACAGGCAGGTGAGTGTCACCATGCCCTTTTTGTTTGTTTGCTTATTTTTTTTATTTTTGATACAGAGTCTCACTAAGTTGCCAAGGCTGACCTTGAACTTGCAATTCTCCTGCCTCAGCCTCCTGAGTCACTGGAATTACAGGCATATGCTACTGCGCCTGACTTGGGTTCTTTTGGTAAAGTTACATTTTGATTATGACAATAATACTTGAATACTTTCTCCTTTTAAAGCATCAACTCTTAGTTGGGTGCAGTGGCACACACCTGTAGTCCCAGTACTGGGGAGGCTAAGGCCAGGATTGCTTGCACCCAGGAGTTTAAGGCCAGCCAGGGCAACACTGTGAAACCCTCTCTCTTTAAAAAACAAACAAACAGGGGCTGGGGATTTAGCTCAGTGGCAGAGCGCTTGCCTAGCCCATACAAGGCCCCAAGTTCAGTCCTCTTCAGCCCTGAAAAACAAACAAACAAATTTTACGTATGAGGCTTAGGCACTTATGACACTTCACCCCTCCAAAAAAGAAAATCTGGGTGCCCACTCTTTTGAAATTGTTATGTATTCTATTTTTCTGGATTTTTTCTTTCTCCTATGTATATAATATATGGTAGCATGTTACAAATATGAAGATACCAATATATAATTCTTCAACTTGCTTTTTTTCCTTTTTCAGTTATTGGGGGTTTACCCATGTTACTACATGTAGATTTACCTTATTCCTTATAAATCCTTTCCAGTGAAAAACAGTTTTAAATAGAAGTTTCAGAATTGCAGGTGAAATTTTATAGACTATAACAGTTCCTTATGGATGCTGAGACCAGTGAAACAACAGGTGCTGGAAAGAGCATCTAAGTGGGTCAAGCCAATCTCAGGAAGATTATCCTATAATCTAGGGGCAGCGTTTACCACATTCCACAAAACGCCAAACAATTAAAGGAAGAGGAAGAAGAATGCTCATGGCTTCTGTTATTTGATACACTAAATGTTTTCTAGGTAGAGATGATTAAATATGAAATTAGAATCGGAAATTCTATTTTTTTTGTTTTAATAAAAAATTTATTTGTTGAACAATCAAACATGCTCCTAACAATATAATATATATAAATTATAAATTCTGAAAATTAGATTTACTCCCAAGAGCCCCCCAATTACCTCCCCTTAACCCCCCCCCCTTCCCAATACATCTCTATGAATGCCTTAGGTTGTGTGTCACTACACCTTTTCTGGATTTAAAACATGAGAACTGACCTCCTTTCTCCATGGCCAGAGTCTAGCTCCAGCCTCCACAAATGAGTGAAGACATTCGACCCTTGGTTCTTTGGGTTATGCTGATTTTACTCAGCATAATTTCTTCCATACTTTCAAAGGCTGCAATATCATTGTTTCTAATTGCTGAGTAGAACTCTGAGGTACCACAGATTTTGGATCCATTCATCCAGTGAGGGACATCTGTGTTATTTCCATAATTTTGCTATTGTAAATTGAGCTGCTATGAACATCGATTTTGCTGTGTCACTGTAGTGTGCTGATTCTAAATCCCCTGGAAAAATACCCAGGAGAGGAATAGCAGGATCATATGGTGGGTTCATCCCTAGTTTTTTGAGGATTCTCCACACTGCTTTCCAGAGGGGGGACATTCTTAACCATTCATCTGCATTGTCAAACTAGAGTTTATCAGACCTGCCACATCTCTTCAAAAATGCTTTTCTCTTTTTCAAATAATTCTTCCTGGTCAAAATAAATTTAATCCTTTTTGTGTAATGATTGAAATAAGACCTTCTTTTAAGAGATATTCTGGGGGCTGGAGCCATGACTCCAAAGTTTCGGCGTTTATGAGTTCAAACCCAAGCACTATGTACACAATGAAGTGTCCGAGAAATGAAAGCTGACATGAAAAACTAAATAAAAATTGCTTCTCCCCCGCCGCCCCACTGTCCTCTCTTTCCTTAAAAAAAAAAAAAAAAATTCTGGAAGGATGAGTGAGAATACATGGATGTTTTTGCCTAAAAACAGTTTCTTTGGAATAATCTCTCTCTATTTTAGTTATGGCTTTTGCAAGTTAGATCTTTTCCCTAATGCTCAGAAGCGTGAGTACAGCTCTCTATAGCAGCCAGGAAATGTTTTCAGGACTCAGTCATTTGAATGGACTGAGTTTTTTTCCCCTTTTTTGAAACTTGGTTTTTGTTTGTTTTTTACTGTGCATTCACTTGTTCAACAAGTATTTATTGGACGTCTGCTATTGACCAGGTACTTTCCTAGAACTGGGAACACAAGAGTAAACAAAGCAGACAAATCCTCGCCTTCTAACTCTTGTTTTCTGGTAGGGGCAGGCTACAGTGAGTCTGTGGTTGAGTATTTCTGGAAAAAATAAGGAAGAGAAGGCAGGGTAACAGTAACTGGGGAGGAGTTGTAATTTCAAATAGAGTAGTCAGTCAAGACCTTGTTGAGAAGATGGCATCTGAGTGAAGACCTAGAGGGGTGAGCAGGTTTCGGGATGAAATCCTGGGGAGAGGGAACAAATGCAAAAGCCCTGAAGTAATTTTGCTGATTCTTCCAGCCTCAAACTGGATTCAACTGGAATGACAAAGAACACAGTTGCAGCAAAAGATACCAAAGAATTCTCTTG
>PVKS010015534.1:0-45774 GCA_004027875.1 Aplodontia rufa | reverse complement strand
TTACACCAGTCAGAATGGCAAAGATGAAGAAAATAAACAACAATAGATGCTGGAGGGAATGTGGAGAGATAGGCACACTAACACACTGTTGGTGGAGCTGCAGACTGGTACAGCCCCTCTGGAAAGCAGTATGGAGAATCCTTTAAAATTTAGGGATGACTCTACCATACGACCCTGCTATTCCACTCCTGGGTATCTTTCCAGGGGACTTAGAATCAGCACATTACAGTGATACAGCAATATCGATGTTCATAGCAGCACAATTTACTATTGCTAGGCTATGGAAACAACCCCGGTGTCCCTCACTGGAAGAATGGATCCAAAAACTGTGGTACATTTATACCATTATACATCAATTAGAAACAATGATATTGCAGCCTTCGAAGGTAAATGGATGGCTATGTCAGAGATCATGATGAGTAAAATCAGCTTAACCCAGAGATCTAAGGGTCGATTGTTGCCACTCATCTGTGGAGGTGGGGACTAGACCCTGGACAATGAGACAGTTGGTCTAGTAGCATGAGTTAAATCCAGATAAGTTGTAATGCTTTACAATCTAATACTTTTTTTAGAGTTATAGTGGGAAGGGGAAGGGAGGGATAAGGGAGAGTAATTGGGGGGGGCACTCCTGGGGATAATTGCAATATCCAGAATACATACACATTTTATATTATTCTGTTAAAATCTTGTAAGATTGTTCAAAAATAAAAAAAAATTTTTTAAAAGCCTTAGTTCCAACAACCCTATATTATTTTAGACCACATCAATAATTTTGCCTAGCTACTTGAATATCTTTATAACAAAATGATTGGAAATAAATTTTTCTAGGACAAAAGATATAAATCCAATTAAGACCAAAATACTGACCAATAACAGTAATTTCTTTTCTACAAATTCCTCATAGTTTAATGATAAATCAGAAATCCAGTCTTTGACTTCTTGGGCAGGTGATCTCATAGCACAGTTTTTTTGTTCTAAAACCTCTTCCTGGAGTTCTTAGAAATCAGTTCATTCCTCTTGACTCTCACTTGCAGGAACTCTTGAAGGAAACATCTCTGAACTTTAGACCTGTTCTAAATGGCTACTGGTTGTCCACTAAAGAGAATCACTAGTTTTGAGAATACCAAAAGAGGTTCCAGAGAAAACATATGGACATCAGGAAATTGTGTTGCCTTTTGATCATGAACAAGTCATCTGCAAGTGTCCCTTGAGAGATGAGATTGGCCCAGGACTTCATTTTCAAAGAGAATTGATGGAGCATTAAAGCCAAAAGCATCTGGGATCAACTAGACAACCCAATCAGCTTATCTTTGCATGAACTATGACAGACACCAAATGTAACTCCAAAAATCATCAAAGCAATTGCCTGTGGATTCTGCCAATTCAGAAAAGTGCTGCCAATTTAAAAAAAAATTCCTGCCTTAACAGCTGGAGCTTCAAACTGCTTTTTAAACATGGGCAAAAAATAGAAATATGAAGATCTGGTGGTCAGCAATAATTTGGAGACCACAAAATGAGAATGTTCAATACAGATGTGTCTGTTAGTCATGTACCTCTCTGTACAGCTGGATCACAAGATTTTTCTCATCCAACAGGAATATTTCTGTGTTAGTTGGCATATCCTACTCAAATATTTGATTTTTCCTCCAGTTTTCTTTCCTTAAGAGTCAGGTTGAAGACAATGACTAAGGAAAAGGAGACAGACTACACTAGATGGTTTAGAAGCATCTAACCTTATTATAAAACAAGGCTAAATTTGCAGAATAGAATGGGCAATTTGACCACATGCATAATCTCAAGCTTAAACAATTCAGTCTACTGTTATCCAACACACCCCTCACTTAGCCAGTGATCATTACTTCATTTCTGAGTTTAAGGTTTTGATTCCTATTAAATCGCTTGAGAAGATGAGCACATTAAGCTGTCAGACATAGCTGGGATAGGAAGTTTTGACAGAGAATGAGAAAGAAGCATAAGAACACTAAATATGTAGAGTGAAATGAGCAGAAAAGCTGCTGAACAGGAAGACTGAGTGCACCAAAGAAAGCTAAGCTCCAATAGAGCCAGTAGGTGTTAACAGTGAACTCTACTGATAACAGCAGTGAACCCCCAACCAGCACTCCTTGGGCTTCCCAGAAGCAGGCGGATAGGAATCCCCCAATTCTTGAAAGACCACGCACCTCACCATTGGAGAGGAGAGAGGAAACAGCCCTATCTCTCACCAGTACAGGTTCCCTGGGCATTAGGGGGCACAATGAAAGGAACTTGGAGAAAACATCAACTATGCTCATTAATTTTCAATGACCTTGATTCACTCAGATTAGTTTTCTTTTTATTAGCTTCTGATGTGGGAAAGACAAAAATGGAAAAGTGCAGCTAGAGGGGACATGAGGACTTATATATTCTAAAAGTTCATACTAATCTAAAAGTTCACACTCGAGACAAAATTAAAAGTCAGAAGTATTCAGTGTTGCCAGTTATGAATTTACCCTCCAGATTTATTAGGTAACAGAAGGCCCAAGGTATCAGATTGGATTGTTTTTATACTGGGGAGAATTTGCACAAATTATCACTGAAAAGACTACTCCAGTTCTCCTGGACTAGCCTTAGCTTAAGTGTTACATTGCAAATCCCTAATAACTATTATATAGTTCATTCTATCAATAGGAGCCTTTAGATTAATACCTGATTTTGGGAATCAGATCTTCCAGCAGCAATAATAAACACAGAAGGGACACTGCCTCATCATAATGAGAAAATGCAGAAAGAAGCTGTAATCTTGAAGAGATGTTTTATTTTCCATTAACATATGGATAGCTTTATATGTACAATACCCAACAAGAGTTTTATTTGCAGTGATAAAGAAAGTGGAGGGGCTGGAGCAGTGGCTCAGAGGTTATGGTGCCTACCTGGCATGCACTAGGATGCACCATGCATACAGAGAAGTGTTGGAGCAATATAAGCCACATGAAAAACTAAACAAAGTTGATTCTTTCTCTCTCACTGTCCCTCTCTCTTAAAAAAAAGAAAAAAAGATAAAAAGAAAGTAGAAGAAGTAGAGAGATCAATCATCTCTTTTTTTCCTAGATTTGAAAGTACTGCTCAGACTGCTATGGATTTAAACTTTCCAATTTCTTCTAGATAGTCAGAACTGAGCAACATGCCTGTGTTAAACATGATGTGGTATGGCAGGATGAAAGAAGCTGACCCCAGGGTGTGACACTATACCATGACCATCGCTCAGAGATGCTCCCCGTGATATACACATGCCTTCCACATTCCATGATAAAAAAGGAGGAGGGTCAGAGGGTCATGTAAGAATGAATTATAGCATCAAAGCTTGACACAGAAAATCATGACTATTACCAAGAAGCAACCATGCAAGTTAGCTGGAAAGGAAACTGGCTGGACCTGAAGGTTTGTAGAATGACCAGTGAGAATGACAGTAACATAGTGCTGCAAGCCTGTGCCCCTTGGCTATTCTTGAATTGCACAGCCCTTGTAAGTAAAAGCACACTTATGTATGGGCAAAATATTTCTAGAGTCCTTGAGTGCTACATCTGGCAGTTCTCTAGCTCATGGGTAACTAGGGCAAATAGGATTCCTTCAATAATAGATTGTAAGAATTTTCGTTTCAGATCCCATTGCATGTAAGGTAGCAGCTAAGTCTTGATTACTATGGTTTACCCTTGTGGTGTACATTGATGGAGAGCCCTGAATTCATCCAGTGCAGTATCTTGCTGCCTTAGTGACATAGACTTCCTTCTCCAGGCCAAGAAGTTTTCATGGAAATCAGAATTATACTTCATCCCAGCAAAGCTGAGTGATAAAGAGTTCTGAGTTTTGAGAGGTACTGAGATGATTCAATTTTCTCAGCGTGATCCACCTCCAAGCACTTTAGGAAAGACCAGTCAAAAGAATCACAGACAGAAGTGATGCTTTCTTTCCTGCCAAGTCTGCTTGGAAATGCTGGAGAGACTGATCCGTGGTGCCAGATTAGGAACAGCAGTTTGCTTTCTCGCTGAAATTCACTGTTTGCATCACATCATTACAGCTATTTACGCTCCTTGTCCTTTGAGGTTTCCGGACAGTCCCATTTGTGCTTGATTTTGATGCCTCTTACTACCCATGAATTTGAAAGTGAATTTCTCTCCTTTGAACCATGTTCTCATAGGATTCTGATACATTAGTCAGGTCAATAGGTTCCTTTTCCAAGCTCAGGTTTTTAAATCTTGAAGAAGTTAGATACAAGCAATTGGCCTCTACCGATGGTAGCTTCCCATCACTTCAACCAAGCTGGTAAAAACCTCCTCTGGCTCTTTTTCATGGATAAATACTTCCAGGGGTCTTCTTAAGGTGTCTTCCACTTTATTAAATCTTTAAATTCATAAATCAATCTGTGACATCCAGAAGGGTAATATTCTAGAACCATGTATCCGGGGATTATACATTTTATAATGTGATTCTCTGGTTGAAAAGTCCTGCTCCAGATGTGATAGTTCATAGTAGCCACAAACGACTAATTATCTCCCAAATGGAGTTGAGAGATTCCGCCAAATAAATTGACATCAAAGAAAATTCTTAATTTTTACTTCTGAAGTCAAGTTTATACTTGTAGTAGAAGAGAAAAACAGATTGAATTGATTCTTCATATTATATGTGACTTTTTGGAAAAGTACTTCAAGCTTGCATTGTTTACCAAGATTCTTGAGAAAACATGCGTCATTCACCAAGATTCTCGAGAAAGCAAGTAGATTTATCTATGTGAAGAATTACAAAATTCCCTCTGTAGAAAAACAAGCAAGTTTTTTTTAATGCTTTGAAATAAAATTAAAATGTCTTTCTCTTTCTCTTGCATTGCAGATTTTAAGATAGACTGTTTCTCTACAGGAATCAAACATAGTCTGATCAGCACAGTTGGTAAAGGGTCCCAAAATAGGAAAGTGAACAAAACATGACAACAAATGTAAAATTAGAGGTTTTCTGTTGAATCATGAAAGAGTTCCTGTTAGCTTAAGAATTACTGACATCCCAGACCACTGCCGGGCCAACCCAACACAGTCTACCTTGATCATCCTCTTCACACAAATTGTATTTTTATTTCAAAAGTCATGTATACACAGCAAGCTCATGGCCAATTCAGCAATGTTCATGGATTTAAAAGGAAAATGGAAAGCTTCCATTTTCTCCTCACCAGTTACATAGGAAATAAATTTCAGAGAATGATTCACTGGACTTTTGATTTCAGTTGGAGTGCTAGTTGTTACCAAAACTGGTGATGAATATTTTCCATTAACTACTACAGCTCTTTGTAGAAAACAAACTTTAAATTCAGTTCTTACAAGAAACATGTTTATATGTCACTTGGTAATAAAAGCAACATGATTGTATAGGATCTCCAAATGCTTATGAAACTCTTTCTCTAAGATAACTATGTTTCTGTGTGATCTATAAGAAGGACCAAAAGGTGGAATAAAAGAGATTAATATTTTATTAAGCATGTATATATGCAAACACTGCGTTCGGCACTTAATATATGTTACTCACTTTTCTCAATGATATGAAGCAAGCAGCATAAAATGTATTATGTAAATATAGAAATTAATGTTTTTATAATGATAGTAACATTCAGATAGTAGCAGAACTGATCAGAAATTGTTTGCAAAGCTATTTGTTTGTATTCAAATATTTTTCCTATAGGGAATTAAAACATTAAACATCATTCCCACAGGCCTCATGAAACCTAAATTTGTATCTATATTTTACAGATAGCCAAGAGACAATGGGAAACAGTGCCTATTCCTCAATCATAGAACAGAAAGAATAAAAATACCTGCTTGAGAGAGGGGAAGATCAAATGGTTTACTGTATGCACAAACCAGAAGTTCTTTATATATGCAAGTGTTTCCAGCTGTCATTCTTTATTGAGCCCCATTTTGTCATTTTTAAGTTGAGAAGTTGAAGATTATCTCAGCTGCGGTTCTATGGTATTCTACCTCATGATTTAACAATGTCTATATTTCTGTCCTCCTTTAAATAGCTCACAGCCCCTGTGACAGATCCAGAGATGACTCCAAGAAGAGCTTGACTCTTTAACAAGTTATTAGCACCAAAAAGAAATGGTGTGCAGCAAATCCAGGCTACTGTGCCAACACTGAACACTTGCCCCCAGCAATGGCTGTGACCTTCATTATTTTGTTAATTAATTCAACAAATCATTTTTTGGGTTTTTTGTTTTGGTTTATTTTGTTTTGGTTTGGTTTATTTCGTTTTGGTTTGGATTTTTTGTTTGTTTGTTTTTTGGACCAGGGATTGAACCTAGGGGCATAATCACTGAGACACATCCCCAGCCAATTTTTATATTTTTATTTTGATACTGGGTCCTGCTAAGTTGCTTAGGGCCTTGATAAGTTGCTGAAGCTGACTTTGAATTTGTGATCCTCCTGCCTCAGCCTCCCCAGTTGCTGGAATTACAACCATGAGGCACCACACCCAGCTGAGCAAATCTTACTTTGTACCCACTATGTGCCATCATCATTCATGAGGTGGTAAGAAAGCTACCTTTATTTGGTATACTTAACAGCAGAAAAGATTCTAAGTAAATAAAGAAAGAAAGAATACAATCTCAGGTAATGATAAGCATTATAAAGAAAGTAATAAAGCAGCAGGACAAAAAAGAAAAACACTGGGCCTGTGTTCAAGAGGGAATGAGCAAACAAGATCTATCAGAAGAGATAAAATTTGAGCAGAAAACTAAATGAAGTGAGAGATAGAGCCTTAGTAAATCAAAGAGGGAAGCAGAAGAATATTGGAGCAGATGAAACAGGAAGCACAAAAGCCCTGGTGTGTGAATAAGGCCAGTGTGCGCTAGAAACAGCAAGAGCAGCAAGATTGGGAAGCAAAAGATGAGGAGAAACAAGGGAAGATGAGAACCCAGGTTGCTCTCATAGACAAGGGTGTCCAGGCAGGGCCAGGGACCAAGCTTCATGCCTAGGAGTGGGAATCAATTTAACTGTGACCTTCTGTCAAAAGAGAAATTCAAACACAGAATGACATGAAATAGCTGCTGTGTAGAGAAGAGTCGGAAGAGGAAGCACGAATGTAAGCAGGAAAAGTCATTAGGAGGCCATTGCAAAGGACCCTATGGAGAATAGGGACTTGAACAGTAGGGACTGTGTTCCGTGGTTGGTTTGAGATGTGTGATGAAGGCAGTGTTGACAGACCTTACTAATAGGCTGGCCTTGAATTAGAGAGAATGAGAGGAATCAAAGAATTATTCCAGGTTTGCCATTTATCCAGGTGTGGTAGGGTGAGGAGAACATAAAACAAGAGATACTTCCTCCTTGCCTATGTGCTCCCATCTGTTCTGTTTCTTTCCTGGTGCTGGCTCAGATCTGCTCAGTTCTTTTCTTACCTGCTAGGCTTTCTCAAAATTGCCAGTTCTCTAGGTTGGTCAGATTGGACCTCTTCCCATACAATGATCAGAACTCAGGTTGAAAGGCATAAGAACATAGCGATAAAAATAGCCTGGAGAGGGGCTGGAGTGGTGGCTTCGCAGTTATGGTGCTTGCCTGGCATGCGCGAGTACACGGGTTCAAACTCCAGCACCCACGTACACAAGTGTCAGAGCAATGAAAGCCATGTGAGAAACTCAATAAAAATTGATATTCTCTCTCTCTCTCTCTCTCTCATGGTCCTTTCTTTAAAAAAAAAAAAAAAAAAAGAGCCTGGAGACCAAAACAGTCTTTGCAGCTCAGCATATAGAGAACAAACCCAAAGTTCAGCTAAGGGAAAATCAATCAAAACAGAGTAACTGAGGCTCTATTATGTGCTTATGATATTTGTGTTGCCATGGGGAATATAACAAAAGTATTAACCCTAACTACCCAGAAATTAAAATCTGGTTGGAAAACCAGAAGAATATGGAGAGTATATTACAAACAAAATGAAATCTCATATCATATGATTATGGCTGTACCTATCTTAAAAGTACAAAAAGAAATCAATGTAGAAAAAGTTACAAGTACCCCAGCTGACAATAATTAGCACAGTGACTGGCATATAAAACCCTCAGTGATTAAAAAAAAAGAGATCAATGCATTAATTTATTAATAGAACCAAATTATTATTTGAGATTAACATTCAGAGGGGAACATAAATATAATGTATATATGAAATGTACAAAATAGGTCAACCGTTGGAATAATGAGGCACAGAAAAGAGCATCAGCTTATTTCATTAAAAAAACAACACATAAGAACCATTCTGCCCTTTCTGCTCATATAACACCTCATTGACATATGAAGTTTCATCTTTTCCTCTCTGTTCATCTTCTCTCAAGAGACTGATCTCCCATGAGGCAACAAAGCCCCTCTGGGATTTCTATCAGCAACCAAACAGCAGCAGGCTCTGGCCTCCTTCCACACTCTGAGTCTTGTTGCTACCAGGCCCAGAGAAGACGGTGCCCAGCTGCTCAGACTAAGGCAAGCAGAGGAGCCAATGCTCCTTCAGTCTCCCTAGGGTAGGGAAACCTCCTGGCTGGCTATTTTGAATATCTAAGACCATCTGAGATGCTAGCAGAAAACTTCTTTCCTAGAGAGGTCTTACTGCTTTGACCCTTGGTACGTCTTCTATAAGTAAAGAGAGAAAAGCCACAGCTATTTACCAGATTATCAGCTTCCTCTCTCAGCTGATTTTATCCCCGCCCCCAACTTTAAATCAAATAACAGAGGAAATGGACCACAAATTGATCAGTTTAAAGGTGAACCCAAGACACCAAGTGGTTTTAGCTGACAGGAAGAACTCACGCACATAATCTCTGCTGCACGGCACGTTACAACTTTGAACAGATATGTTGTCACTTATGTAAATAACAGTTGCTTTTTGACACTTTTCCATCAAAGAGCAGGGTGCGTTCCAAAATCCTTCCCCTTTGCCCCCATCATGCCACAGGCAGGCTGTCCGTATTAATTTGACAAATAAAAAGATTGGCTCCCTAGCCTGTCTGCTTTCATTCCTTCAAGTGTAGCACATTACCTCCAAGTGTTCTGTATACGGAGAGAACCCAACCAGTGTCATCCTCAGAGACTGGTGGGCCAGCCTCATTCTACCCCAGTCACAAGGTTGGACTCAAAACTTAATTCGCACCTGAGTAGCTTGAGGAAATTCACTGCTTTATTACAGGGTTAGACATGAGGTGTCCCCTAAAACCGCAAATGTGAGACAATGCAAGAAAGTTTAGAGGCAAAATGAGTCATGAGAGCCTTAACCTAATCAGTGCATTGACCCACATGAAGGGATTAACTGGGTGGTAGTTGTAGGGGAGCAGGATGTGACTTGAGGGGGTAGGCTACTGTGTGCACGCACTTAGGGAATATATTTAGGGAGCTCTCTCTGTATGCTTCCTGGTGCCGTGTCCTCATCCTGAGCTACTTTCCTCCTCCAGAGTTTGAAGAGTTCCACCTCACCTCAAACCCAGAGCAATGGAGTCTGGGACAGTAAAAATTGGAAGAAAATCTTTTTCATGCAATAGAAGGACAATTTGGAGTTCTTCTGAATGACCACTAATTGAAAGTTTATCTTCCAGTTGGTCTAATAAGACCTTGATTCTCCTTCTTTGTTTGCTAGGACAGATACTTTATTCAGATATCTTCTCCTTCTGTCCGTGCTCCCAGCCTCCAAACTCTTTCCCAAGTATTCCAAGGAGTTCCCTTCATCATGGGAAAACCCTGCTGCAACCTCTGAAGGCATTTTAAGGTCTGACTTTTCAGTGAGACTTTTTTTTTCCATTTTCTTCATGGTAAAGCTAAGGATAGTTGTTGTCTGCACATACTGCAGTTTCTCCAAGCCCGTGAGACCATATTCCACTGTGATGAGAAACCCTTTGGTTACATTGGGTTTCTCTTCACCTGCAGTGACAGACAGACTCAGAAAGAAGAAATCTGCCTTGCTGGATGGTTAAGTGGCTGTGAGCAGGTACTCCATTGTGAATGAATCTGGGTTCTCTGGACCAGTTCTGTGATCAGAGGAAGGATATAGGAAACAGACCCCAAAAGGAAGAAAAAAAAATCTAAAATGTAATTTTTCCCAGAGATCTTTCTAGCATTAGGTCCATGCTTAGGAACAAGCTTGCATTCACTTACAAACACATATTGCCCACATACAAGTTTGATATTAAATGCAATACAAAGGTTGCAAGTTCTTAAAAAATGGGATATGCTTTTAAAAATTGGTTGTAAAAACTAGAATTATTTTTAATTATGCAAAATCACTTTAAGACATATAGGTTGGCAGGTGGGATGATTGTTATGGAAGAAACATCAACACAGGACAGATAAGCAAATAGAAGCTGATAGAATAATATTAGTTTCTACTACTATCACCAGTAGTAGGAGGAAGAGCACAAATCAAGGGGTTAAACAAGAGATGGGATGGTTTCTAAGGTGAGCTGCAGGTTGTCAGTGAGGAGAATGGTCAATGGGATGTGTCCAGCATATTATTCCTGAGTTGGCAATGTTTTTCTATGTGATTATGTCATCTTTGTGTGCTCACTGGCACTCAGAAGGGACTGGAAGATGGGGGCCCTATTTTCAATGTGTTTGCATTTCAAGGGATGATCCTGGGGTCCTTGACAGATATTTATAGGGTTGAAAATTTTCAAGAAGCAAGGAAAAGATTTGAATCTCAAAGAGATATAGGAAGTATTTATAATGGCATATTTTCCAAAGCACATGATCCAGTAAGAGAGCCCAGGGACCTACTGTCGGGAGAAAACCTGTCTAAAACTCTGTCTGGCTGAAGATGTAGGGTGGTCTTCATTATGGTTATTACCTATTCCCACTTGTCCCTATGAAGTCCTCCCTCTGCCAAGATAGCCACTTCTTTCAGTAGGATATAAAACACATTTAGATCTAACTGAAGCCATTCCCCTATGATTTTCTATTGTCTCATGAGTTATGCCAGCTTCCCATGGCTAGAACACAACTTACCTAACTACTCCTTGAACTTGTTAAATTCATTTTAACACAATCTTCAGTTTATCTTTACAATGTTTAGCACTTATAAAAATGTTTCTACTCCATAAAAATTTGTGACTGCTGGATTACATTGGGCCACATATAGGACTTAAGGTTTGAGAATATTACACCAGGAATAAAATAGTCAAAATTTTATGGGGCAAATTGGGTATCATTATTTGTAACTTTAAATACAACTACTAAGTCAAGTGGCACTTAGTTTACGAAACTCAAAATAAAATCATTGGGGCTGGAGTGGTGCTCAGGGGTTAGGGCGCTTGCCTGGCATGTACAAGGATGTGGGTTTGAATCCCAGCACCATGTACACAAAATAGTGTTGGAGCAATGAAAGCCACATGAAAAACTAAATAGAATTGATTCTCTCTCTCTATCTGTCTCTTGTTGAAAATAAATAAATAAATAAATAAATAAAATCATTGACCCTAGAGGTTGAGTTTTAGATTTAATTTTCTTTTAATTGGGCAAGTGATAAAATTTCAGGGTTTTGGTTCAAAAAAAAAAGTGTATGTGTCCACACACATACATATGCACATTGAATTGCTGCATGTGTCAGGCACATAATTGATTCTTTAACACAGAATCATATTTTTGCCATTTCTTTTCTTCCCTTCTCTATTTCTCATCTTCTTCTCTGGTTCCTTCAGAATTTTCAAGTCCTTCCCCCATTCAGGTTTTGACAACTTCTGTACACTCAACTGTAAATTTAAGTCAATGCATGCTGTCATCAGAGAGACTTTTATCAAATCCTTTTGTTTGAGAATTTGTATGACAGGTTTTGTCCTTTCTGAAAGCAATACTCACTATTCAACCAGAAAAATAATTTCAAATAAATTATTGATTCTCACAGACCACACTGCATGGGGACCTTTGCAGAGCTTCCCAGTATCCCCAACCTCAGCTCAGGGTGGTAGTTTAACTGCAAAGCCATTTCTGGATGCTAGTTTTCTTTTAATTCCCTAAAGTGACAGGGACCTCCCACCCCATCCTGTCCTAAGACAGGTGATTTACTGAGAACTTGGCATTCCCTGCACAGGGAGAATAAGGAAGCAGATTGTTTGTGAGAGGCATTGAAATAAAACCATGGGCCTATGGCTCTTTCTGACCCACTCAGTTTTGCCCATTTGAATGCTGATTTTCAGTGAATCCCAGACCTTCATTACTAAACCTACATGTTGCTAAGGAAGGCCTGGTGAAGGTGTGACCACAGGGGAAACAACTAAAGCAAACATTTCTTGCCAGGAAGGGAGGTGGTTATGGCCCTTACGGTTGTAATGGCAAGTTTGAGTCTTCTTGATATTCCTTCAGAAGAGCTTCTTTAAGCTACAAACAAGACAGAAATATTTTAAGAAAAAAAATTTTAAATTCAAAGTCATTTTAGACCCTGTTTAACTAAAAATAAAAAACTAAAAACTTAAGTGCTAGACTTTGGACATTCATCATTGACTCAAAAATAGTTCAATGTATCAAAATTGACAAGACTACTAAGGGAGCAGGCTCAGAAAAAAATGCATCATGGAAATCATTCCTCCTTAAGCCCTACTTGAATGCTAGAGATTTTCATTAAATCATTTAGCAGAATTGATCTTTCCTTTTAAAAACCAAGACCAAGCAGAAGGGGCTGGAGCAGTGGCTCAGCGGTTACAGTGCTTGCCTGGCATGCGCGAGTACGTGAGTTCAAACCCCCAGCACCACTTACACAATGAAGTCTCAGAGAAATGGAAGTCACATGAAAAACTAAATAAAAATTGCTTCTCTCTTTCTCTCTCTTTCACTATCCCATAACGTGCTATTTGGATATGAGTAGGTTTTGAACTGGGTTCAGTATTTTTTAACACCTACCACAGGAGAGGCACTGTGCTAAGCTGCACCTGAAGAACAAAACACAATCATTCACTAGGAACAGTGGTGCACACCTGTAATCCCAGTGGAGGATTGCAAGTTCAAAGCCAGCTTCAGCAATTTAGCAAGGCCTTGAGTAACTGAGCAAGAATGTCTCAAAATAAAAATGAAATTTAAAAGGTGGGTAGCTGAGATGTGGCTCGGCGATCAAGCACCCTTGGGTTCAATTTCTAGACCCCAAAAAAATCATTCCTGCACAAGTGCTAACACAGTAAGTAAAACAAGACTCAAAACAGCTACAAGGAAAGACAGAGAGGCGTTCAAGGGCACGCAAGTAAAACTCAGCCATCCCATGGCTCAGGAAACTGAGACCTTGAGAGTAAAAATACCTTTAAACAAATCATATTGTTACTTTAAATGCATTTGTGATTGTACAATAACTCAATTCCTTAACAAAAAATATTTTTTAAAAATGCCTTTAAGGAAAAGCATGACATTTGAGTTGACTTCAAGGAAAATTCTGGGGTTTAATCCACAGGGAGGATTCCTAAAATCCCTGCCCCCACAGGGGTCAGAAGCATCCCTAGAGACATGTCAAGGACCCCACCTGGAACACTGAGTATAAACACAGTTAACCTGAGTCTGGAGACATGGAGATTAACTAGGGAGGCATCCATGAGTGAACACCTGTCACAAATCGTTATGGTCAACCCAAGTGTTATTAAAGCAGCAATGACAGGAACAGAACTAGAGCACTGGAGGAACACTCCTCAAGTGTTTCTTTGCCCATACTTTATTTCTTTTCAACTATTTACACAAGGGAAATTTACTCTTAAAAACTATGGGGTACTATCTTTGGAATGCACTAGAAACTCTGTTCAATGGAGCTATAAAGAACTGACTGTAGTGATCTAGATAATGAGATCAAAAGTCATAAATATGCCCCAGGGTCAAATATGCCCAAGGCCTGTTATTGTACAGCAAGCTAAAACCATTGTAGACATTGTTAAAGGGTTGTTGAACACAAACTCTGAAACAAAAGAACAAGAATATGTACAGAGAAAATCAGTTGTGGCCTTCAATGCTTGAAATATTTACTATCTAAGCCTGGCCCTTGACAGAAGATATTCCCCAAACCTTGTGTGGACTGTGAACACTTAATGTCTGATAGCAGAAAGATCTCCAGCAATTCAATGTCTATATACTAGTATTAAGATGTTTAAAAGCACATAGTACTAAATGTACAATTGTATTTCCATACACACATAATTGGAAATGTTTTAAATGGCACATACAGAAACACCACAGCAGAGAAAAAGGATAAGAATATTAAATAAAAGCTGGATCTCCAAGCCTAACGACTTTTATACTAATTTCCAGATGATGATGATAGTTTATCAAGCATTTATTAAGATCATAGGTGTGTATCAGAAAAGAGACACAGAAAGAGAGAAACTGAAATTCAGCATTGTTTAAAGGGGTATAATAATAAAAAAAGAGTAGCCCCTTTGAAACTTAAAATCTACATGAATCCCAGAAAACTACCAGCAGCACAAGCACAGAACAAGAGCACATGAAAGGCTAAGGTTAAGTCCGTTAATGGGCCAAGCAGGGCAGACTCATTGAAGGGCTCCATCTTGCACTGTCTTAAATGAAATCATGTAGCACATTAGAAGGAAAAGAGTATTCCATATCGACAAAACAAGGACTAGTGGCAGGAAGAGACCAAAAGAAGCCAAGGACCCATTCAGAAGAAGGAAGAGATAAACTGAGAGTGTAGAAAGTCAAGTAACAGTACAGAACAGGTCACATTGAAAAGCTCTTCAACAGCTTAGGAAGATCAGCTTTTAATTGAAATCTGCTTTCTACTTGTTAATATTACTTATAATAGTTATCAACAATGTAAAGTCAATTTTGGCACAAAGGATGTAGATTAACTCATGGATGTTCGCAGTAATCCTGTGAGGAGTATAATATGAAATATTAACAATATACCTTTACAGATGAGACCCTGATGCGGATCTCTCTGCCTCAAAAGTGAACACTCCTGAACATACAGCTCTAATATCTCCGAGGGATATGTTCAGAGGGAATTTGGCAATATATGGCAAAAATAAAGTGCAAACAGCAAGCCCTATAAGGAAAAAATATATCTTGCCAACAATGGTTCCTGAGCTTTTTATTTGAACTCACAGTGGATGCCTGGAGAGAGGGTTTGTGAGCATCTATTCTAAAAGTTGGGGCTAGATGCCAATGAGGAAATGCAAATGCAATCCTAACCAAACATTACAAGAAAAAATTAGTAGACATTACAAACTTAGAAACTTGTAAAAATCACAGACATTTTTATCTCCTCAAATTAAAAAAAAAAAGGCAGGAAGGGATGCATGTGAGCAATTATGCATTTCAATGTGCCAGTCTTCATTCTCATCCCTGCCACATGCATTCATTTGTATCTTTTCCCTTTTGTTCCTGACATATAAGGAAAAGGAATATTTCATAAAGCATATGAAATTCAACTGATCAGTCAAGCCTTTAGACAAATATTTCAGTACCAGAATGTTTATAGCATGTGTTTTGATGTTTCTAAATTACCATATGCTTTTATTGTAAACAGGGACTGCTTCATTTGTTGAATAGCAATGATACATTATGTTGACTGTTTCTGACATTGCATTGAATCTGAAACTTAAGAGGAAAAAGTAAACTCTAAGATATTTTTTGACTATCTTATTTCAGAAACAGAAGAAGTTTGCATTTTACCACCTACTGTTACCATATTGTCTTTCTCAGGTGCAGTCCAGTAACCATTAGGCAAAATCAAAAAGTCAAAAAAGTAATTTATTTCACCTTATCAGTGTAGATTAATATAGTAAAAAGGCTTTCCATGTTTTTAAATGGCTAAGAAAAAATATTGCTAGAGTCATAAATGTGTAACACTCCTAGTTTTTATCTCAGAGTATAAACCATCTTACTTTAAAAGCTTGAAAACAATCCTTCACGCGACTGAATCCTGGCTGGAGTTGCGTGGGACGATGCTGCAAAGGCTGTAATGAACGACTCTGACATCCCACAACTGTGTCTGCTTGACAGAGCGATGTATACAAACCCGCTCCTGGCTTTTATTGGGCTGCACCAAGTGTACAATTCTCCAGTGAGCCCAGGAGTCAGAAACTGTCAATTACAAAGGAATGGTTGGCAGACTGAATGAATATTTGTGTGTAATTATCACAGCATCCACCAGCAGCAAAGACTTCGGAATGGTGCACACAAATGTTAGTGTCCTTTCTGTGCATAAAACACCCATTTTTACACTGTGTGAAATCAATGCCTAACAGAGGTGATGAGGCAGGATGCAGGCAATTTATTTTTTCAGCCACATGTGACCCAAGATGTTACTCATCACTGAGCGACAACTGATTTTGCCAAAAGCATTATTTTCAAAAATTTAAGAGAATATCAGTTTTCCTTTGGCTATCCTAGGGCCCCTTCATCCTCCAGCTTTATGGCCCAAAGGGATGGTAGTCTGGACTCGTTTTTAAACAGTGATGCACTCTTACGGCACAAGCCTTCCTAGAATCTGTTTATCTCATATCCAAAAAAAAAAAAAAAAGTAGGGGAATTGATAAATGTTCAAGCTCAAATATTTTATAATATTGTTACACCTATATTTATTTTCAGTAAAGTCTTCAGAGGGGTAGCTCCCCAACTTGATCACTCTATGGATGCATTGTGAGTGGCATCAGTAATCCATTTGCTTTGTATCAGCTCCTTAGTTGCTGAAACAAGAAAGTACTAAGACTATTATCACATTCCCTGCAGAGTACAGAAAGACTCATTTTTTCCCTCAAAGTCAAATGCTACTTTGGAAGTCTAAAAAAGGGGTCCTCTTGCAAAAAAAAAAAAAAAAGAGTTGTAATGAAATTTTTTGGTGTATATACATGCTCACACACACAGAGACACATACATACTATACAAATCAACCTCCCAGGCATACGACCTATGTGGTCTCAGAGTGTCCTTTGTTCAGATGGTTCCAATGCTTGTTTTATTACTCAGATGCTGCCATCTTGAAATTCATAACAATTTTTTCTTTGACTTGTGTTTCATAGGAGGAATCCAATGGGATAGCAAAGCCTGACAGAGGAAAATGTGAATTATACAAGTACCCAGTCCTTGCCAGGCCATCCGTACACAACATTCACAATGTCTCCTAGTCACAGAATTTCAGTGGACTGTGGGAGCTCAGCAGGTCTCAAAGCAAGGACAAGGTAAACATATTACACCAACTACTCCATAGCCAAGTAAGCAGAGGCAGAATGGTATTCTAAGAAACAGATTGAACTAGGGAACTCTACTGCATCCTTCCTTGTTTTTGTTAGTTCCATCTATTAGCCAGCCACCTAAGCTGAAAATGATGACACGTTCTTTGCCTCTTAAGTTCTTCTTTAAAAATATCAGAAAGTCACAGGTAGAGAAAAATAGAAAATGTATACACCCAGAAGTGAAGTGAAAGCAACTGAATTAAGTTTTGTGCAGTGTTTCTACTGTTATAAAACAAAATACACACAAATAAACCAAATACAAAATAGGAATTATGAAAATTTGGCAATTCTACTAAAAGATTAAATGCACTTAAGTTTGCATTTTAAAATGTAACATTACACAATACTAATATGAGTAATAAAATTCATGCTATTAATTTTAGTGTTTTCATTTTCTTAGAAATTTAAAGTGGTGAGTCAAAAAACAAACCAAAGAAGAGAAGAAAAAGCTTTACATATTAGTACCTTTAAAATATTTAAGTTTATTTTTAAAACAGATGCATTTTTCCTGTTCTTTGAACAAAAGACTCCATATTTTCAATTTTGCCCTGAAACCCAGAAATTCTATAGCCAGCCCTGACCTTAAAAGTACTTTGCATTTAGATTTCATGAGGTTCTTAATCCTATAAGGTGGGATATGCATGCCCAGAGGTTCATGGGACAGCAAGATCTTCCTAATTGGGCAATACCTTGACTGAGAGCAGTTACTGATGATGTCAATGTGCAAAGGTTCTGATATTGAGTTCACTCCTTTCCCTAGGTCTCTGTCTCTCCCTGCAGGGTCTCTTGAAGTCAGCTGTGACTGAAAACAGTCCCTACTCTTTTTCAAAAAAAGAATTTTTTTTTATTTGTTTGACATAGTCTTACATGTTGGAGGGAAGAATTGTTACGTATTCATGCATACATGGATGTTGACTAAGATTTTTAATAACATAATCAGTAAATAAGAGAAAATGAATTTAAAGATTTATACACTAAGAAATTGCGATTGCTCTTTAATTATCCAGAACTCTCAAAGCAATAGTTATCTATACTTCAGTGTTCTACATTGTTTTTTAATGAAGGCATATCCAGAACACATTAAATGTGTCTACTTTGTTTCATAAGGTAAATTCTATTAATGAGTCAAAATACTTCCCAGTCCTTATCCAAAATTAATCTCTAATAGAAGTTAGAACCTTTAAATTATTTCTGTTCTCAGAAATCTGTGAAGTCTTCATCAGTCATTTCTGTGGAAAGTGACCAAAAAAGGAGCCACTTGGATTGCAGTATTGAGAAGAAGCACACATGCCAGGAAGGAGGAGTACAATCTTTTCTTACCCCACTCTTAATTTCTGAAAACCAGAAATAATAACTAGGGAAGATCAAAAATTTATTTGATGTGTTCAAGATCTAACACACTTAAACTTGCTTTCATGCCATGGTACAATGACATTCTTTTAATATATGGCTGGAGTATACTTTATGCCTAGGCCTACCTGACTCAGAAAGAAAAGGACTAAGCTCAGAAGACCTGGGTTTTAATAAAATTATGAGCCTATTTGATGTAGTTTCAATGTGTCCCCCAAAGTTTATGTGTTAGAAACAATCCCCAATGCAACAGTAAGAGGTGGGACTGTTAAGAGGTGATTAGGAGAGGAGAGCTCTTTCCTCATGAATGGATTATGTCCTTATTGTGGAAGTGGAGTTATTATAAAAGCAAGTTTGGTCCCCTCTCACTCTTGCCACCACTTACCCTTCCATCATGGCACCATGCTCTTGGACTTCCAACTTCAGTATTGTGAGCCAATAAATTAGGTTTATTACAAATTCCCCAGTCTCAGGTATTCTGTAACAGCAACAGAAAATAGATTGAGACATTAATTAAGTTGATGACCCACTTTAGCTTAATCTACCTCCACTCCTTCCTTGGCAAAGGGGTGTTGGGGGTGGTAAAATATATCCTACTCAGTTTTTAGATAGGTTGTAAAATTCACGATAATATGTAAAAAGCCTCTGAAGCTGCAATGTTGAATCATATAATAATTTTTTTAAGAGAGAGGGACAGTGAGAGAGAGAGAGAGAGAGAATCAACTTTATTTAGTTCTTCATGTGACCTTCATTTCTCCAACACTTTGTTGTGTACATGGTGCTGGGGTTTGAACTTGGGTCCTTGCCCATGCCAGGCAAGCACCATAACTGCTGAGCCATTGCTCCAGCCCCATATAATAATTTTAATAGCTCTTTAAATTATTATTTTTCAGACTCTGATTTTTCAGCTAATACTTAGCTTGCTTTAGAAAACTAAAATATTCTTCCATGTATAAGTTTCAGTATTAAACTAATCAGTAACATCTCTAATACTTAGATTAAGTTGTGTATGCCCTGGGTACACTGGGAATAAATAATTTCATATTTCCAATAAGTACATAATAATGAAACTGATTGTAAATATACTATGCATTTGACTTAGTGAAAGTTTAAAGTATTTAAAACCTACTTCTTTAGAACTGAACAAAGTCCATTAATAAAGACTGTTTCACAAAATACGTGTTCAGCTAGGTTTATAATAGGTTATATGTCCAGATTCTCCATAAATCCCTAGGATCAAAGAAAGGACAGTAAAGAAAAGCCGTAGATGTTGGGATCCAAAAGTCATTCGTAAAAACCACTAGAATCTGCCAAGGTCTCCAGCTTTCAATCGCATGCCCTGAGTCAAAATAAAAAGTCAACTCATTTCAAATACATACACTCAATCCAATGTAGAATAAAAAGATGCAAGGACTACAATAGGCTATGTCACTTTTTTAACCCAAATTTTGAACCAATACTAACTAATGCTATATTACATAATTCAAAACTGATATTAGTACATCAGAAGCTTGATATGTGAAGAAATTGTGAAATTTGTCAAGTTTATAACCTATTAGAGTTTTACTGTAATTAAATAACCCACCCCCAAATCTTTCTAGCATTTGAGCATTTAAAACCCAAGTCCCTGGATTCCATCAAAGACCTACTGAATAAAGTTCTCTAGACATGAGACCCAAGAAATTACATGTTGAAAGGTCACATGTGCTTCTGAAAACATGTCGGTCTAGCAACTAATCAATCCATAGTTCTGAATGTGGAGAATGCACACAGTGTGAATGAAGTACACCCACAGTATCAGCAGGTAGTTGCTCATTTTCATTATTTGCTTTCAATTGAAAATAAGCATCGCTTTGTGAACCTGTGGATTTAGATATCCCTGACAGATATTTTCATTCATTTCAATTCAACTAACCTTGGTTTAACGGAGTGCATAGGTTCTCAGATCATACAGTGCATTAAAATCACCTGAGATTTAGCTAAAATGCAGATTCCTGACCACATCCCACTATAACTCAGTAAGTCTTATGTAGGAAAATGGAATTTATTTATTTATTTAATTTTTGGTACTGGGGAGTTAACCCAGGGACAATTAATAGCTGAGCTATATCTCCAGCCCTTTTTATTTTTTTTATTTTGAGAAAGGGTCTATACAACCACAACAATACACACACACACACACACACACGCGCGCGCGCGCACACACACAGATAAAACAGGAAAATCATAATGTGCTGGCCAAATCCAAAATCAGATATTTAGTTAACTAATGATCTTCAGAAATTAATTTCAGGAAAAATCTATGAGAAAGTTGGATATATTGAGTGCCTTAAACAAAACCTGAATTCACATCTCCTTAATTTGATTAATTCAATTCAATAAATAATCCTGGAGAAACAGTTTTGTGCTAAATATCATAGTAGGGTCTAGCAATAAAATCTATCATAAAATTAGATATTAATTATTCAAAGTGTGAAGAATATTTAAAATATGAGGGTATTATGAACTCAATGCTTGTGTTTCCCCAAAATTCATGTATTAAAATCCTAATCTCCAATGTGGCAATTTAGGAAGATGGCATCTCTAAGAAAATAATTAAGCTTAAATGAAGACGCAAGGATGGGGCCCTATTCTGATAGGATCACTGCTCTTCGAGAAGAGACACCAGAGTGTCCTTACTTTCTCATGCTGTCTTTCTGCCTGTCAATGCCCCTCTCCAAGCATGCAGCACGCTGAGAAAAGGCCAGATGAGGATATAGTCAGAAAGTGGGTGTTAACAAGCCAGGAAGACAGCCCTCGCCTGACACTGAATTTGCAAGCACCTTCATCATGGACTTCTAGCCTCTAGAACTGTGAGAAAATTTCTCTTTAAACCATCCATGCTGTGTTTTGCTTGTTTTGTTTTGTCAGTCTGCTTGAGCAGGAAGAACTGGACCCTACATGCAATGGTTGAACTTAATAGTATGAGGTGTTAGTCCTAAAATGAAGACCTAATACTACGTGCTGCTCTGACATTTGAAATAACCACAAAGGCCTCCCTCTACTCCCACAGACAAGATCCCACCACCAAAGAGCCCTGCTTACAAGAGACCAGGTGTAGTTACTGTTTGTTGTTTCATTTACCTTCCTGCCCATGGAATTATTCAAACAAGCCTCCCACAGGAAACAGGGGTCACCCCAATTCCTTGATACCAAAGTGCCTGCTTCCTACTGCCCATGCTTTTTCAGTCTGTTCCCAATTACAACATCATGTGGTCCTTCATGGCCTGTGGCATCCTCCTCACCTGAGCTGTGAATAGGTAAAGTCCAGTTGTAGGTGGCATGTGTTCAACCATTCTGTAACCAAAGGGGTGGGAATCCCTCCCCCAACAAAGGGGTAAGAGGAAAAGATTAGAACACAATGACTGTGCCAAATCTGCCAATCATGATCACAGAAAACCAGAAGGTTCTATGATAGAATAAACTTTCATCACTAGCTTAATTAGAATATTTCCTAAAAAGTCACTGAAAATCAGAACCCCAGTCTGACTGTTAAAATAGGTAGCCTGAACCAGTGGAGGTAGACTTCCCTTCACACATTAAAGGAATTCTTCCAAATGAGATGTTGGTGAATCGCATTACAACTGTCATGTTTTGCTGTCATTTCTGAGCGATTCTGGCTAACCCATTAACTGTATATTTCTGTTTCAATTTTCAATCCATATGACTCTAAGAAATAGCTCATAATCTGCAAGCAAGAATGAAACCCACTAGAAATCTCTTATATTGAAGAAAATCTTATAGCAAATAATGTAGATTTTTAAATGCATTTAAAATACATAGAGACAGGGGCTGGAGCGGTGGCTCAGTGGTTTCGGCGCTTGCCTGGCAAGCACGAGGACCCGGGTTCAAACCCCAGCACCACGTACACAACCGAGAGTTGGAGCAACTAAGGCCATGTGAAAAACTAAATAAAGTTGTTTCTCTCTTTCTCTGTCTCTCTCACTGTCCCTCTCTCTTTAAAAAAAAAAAATACATAGAGACGCCTACTGCATAATGTGTTCTGAAAAACCGTGCTTTTGTATTTTTCATTTCCTCCAGAAGGAGCACATCTGTGCAGCATTTCTTCTATTTCCCTACCTAGTCACGCATGGCCCATGGGTGGCTCAAAATTGACGTATTCAAGTGCCACCACCTACGGTGGAATGAGACAGGCTTTGTGATTCAGTCTCTGTGATCTTTTATATAAATATTGCTTTGAGTTGTCCATTGGTAAAGCCCAGGGTAGCACTCTAATGCCAACGTGACAGACATTTTACAACCTCTGCCAATATGATGCTATATCGGAATCCTGCTTAAGCACAAAAGATGAATGTTCCAAAAATCATTTAAAGTGATGAAGCAGTCCCCAAAGAGATTTAGAGTTGATTTTCCAGCTATGAAGTATTTCCTCATCTTTTTCTTTATCCCTCTTGAAGATGAGAAGGCAGAGAAGGGACATTCTCCATGGAAGCTCAGGAGGGCAGAGTGTCGCTGAGCAGGCTCTGGATTCTTCAAATCCCGCTAGCTTGAGATCTCTGCTCCACCCTTTCCTAGCTAGCTGCGATGTCTCTGGGCCTTGACTTCGTTTCTAAATATGGACTACTGATAACCCACTGTTGAATAAAGAATCAGTTACTTTGTGCTTAGAACAGTAGTTGGCTAGGTTTATAGTGAACGATCAGCAAATAGTAGCCACTTTGGTTCCTATCATTGCAGATACATTTAGCTCTCCTTCCAAATGTGGTGAAGCTGGTCTGGGCCAATTTTTGCTTACAATAGCAGAAAATCATCCACTCAATGCTGAAAAGGGTCGTGCAAATGATTTAATCGATCCTTCGTTCCATTCTGTGGCTGAGGAAACTAAAACACAGTATTACTTGTCCAAGCTCATGGTAGTGTTGAAAATAGAACTCAGAACTCTGGACTTCTAGGATTTTAAAGGCAAAAATGCCCATTCTTAAAGAACTCTCAAGTCTCATCCGTTGCTAATGTAAATTAACCACAGCCAACCTCAGTCTTACAGGAAATCTCAAGCTCAAGTGTCTTTTCTACTTCAGTTCCTTTCACTCAGATGGATTCTAATTTTTTACTAATCTTTTAATGAGAAATACCTGAGCCGTAAATATCACAGATAGCTTCAAGTTTCTATACCAACACCCAGCACCTAATGGGTAAACAAAATCTAAAATAACATGTATAAAATTCTTATAAAATTAACTTACAGACACATCTATCAAGTTTGTAGTATCGTATTTACTATTATTAGTCAAAAGCTAAAACAAAATCTAATTTTTTTCCAAAAAATACATATATTCAATATCATTACAAACATGCACAATAACCACACTCATATAATTTTTTTGAAAAATTAAAGCAATATAACAGTAGACCTAAGTACTAAATAGAATATTTTGATTTATAATCAGTAGTCCAAAACTACTAGCTGTTGGGAATATGTTGCAACGCTAAACTGATTTTACAGTTTACAGCAAAGGATGAAATTAAGTTAATTATTATGAACCCATACCATTAGATAGTCAGCATTAGGAAAAGTACTAAAATTCTTCTATTTTTCTCAAGCTAAAATATATCCATTCTATTTAGATATGAGTCTAGATCTCAACACATGAACCCTGGGTTTATCTTAAACCACGTGATTAATTGCTTTACGTGTTTTTTTTTTTTTTTTTACAAAAGACTGGAAGCAAGAAGACCAAATAATGTATGCCTTTGTTAAACTTGGCTTACTTGTTTTCTGTAATAATGTAAGACCTGTTAAAAGTTTAGACTAGTGCTTTACACATAGGTAGCACTAAAATATATCATCACTAAAATATATTATTGGTGTCCTAGAGGACTTCAGAGGTACATCTAAAATAGCAATGCAAGTATTGATATTCTAGAGAGATGCAGCTCCATTACAGAACATTTTCAGAGTCAGATTGGTGCTGCCAGGGCCACTCTCGCTTATGTTATTTTATTCTGGACAGAAAAGAATCCTCAAATTATCCTTGTCTGGAAAGACTGAATTTTTGCTCATTGATAGTGATGACTGGAAGTTCCTGTTAGTCTGAAGCCTCCTATGAAGAAAATCGGACAATATTGAATCTAACTTAGATCTAGTAGAGATAATTGACAGGTGATTCTTTTCCTTCTTACATCTATAATATAAAATTGGAATTTCCATATGTATTTATATGTGGGTCTTAGGAAGCTATTGCTGACTAGAATCAGAAGTACAGTAGTAACAATCTTTCTTGTGTGCCACTTTTACAGGGAGAGTATGGGGTGAAGAAAAGACCCATTAACAAAAAGGAATAGTAATGGAAAATTTCTGTATCCTTATAAGTGCTAGTCACAATTTTTAATAATAAAAGTTTAAACCAAAAGAAAATTATGTTATGATACAAAGAATGCTAGTCATATAATCTGGTTTCTTTTAACCAAAATGTAATTTCATATTTAGCCTTTTTATCTTTAAATACTTTTCAATTTACTTTAACTGTTTGTGAGAAGAAGGTGGAAAATAGTCTTTGTTCTTACATAGGAAGCAGATGTCACTCACCATAAAAGTACAAAGTGTTAAGTGCCTAAGAGAAGAAACCACTACTGTAAAATGGCAAGTTCTTTAAAAAGGGTACCTATGTCTTCCCTAATTTTAGAAGTTAAATTGTTTTGCAAATTTCTATTACAACCAATAAGGTATGTTACCAATAAAAGTTGCTGCCTATGTCTCCTTAAACAATGTGATAGAATTCTTAAAGTTTCTAAACATTCACAATGATTTTCTCAAGTCTTCTACGTCCATAATAAATGGATCTGAAATCTCCATAGATTTTTCTGCACATAATGAATTTTGATAATATGGTAAAGGTCAGGAACTCAACTAAGGTGATCACAATGCTCATTAATTCCAAACAGTGTGAAATACCATGCTATTTAATATCATTTTTCTTTTTCTGTATGCCCTTTCCTTAATTTTCAAAGCAAACAATTAATCCTCTGCTTTGCACCAACATGCTTTGATTAATAAGGATTTTATAACTTATGAGACAATCCAATAGCTCACTGCATCATATAATG
Source organism: Aplodontia rufa (assembly GCA_004027875.1). NCBI lineage: Eukaryota > Metazoa > Chordata > Mammalia > Rodentia > Aplodontiidae > Aplodontia > Aplodontia rufa. Next base: position 20,120 of record PVKS010015534.1, on the reverse strand, counting down.
GAATAGTCAACACAAAGGATTCCAGAAGATTTAGTTTGAAACTTTTCACACAATGGAAAGCCGTTCATTTATTTCCCTGTAGATCTAAATTGTAGATTACTCTGTGGACATTTTCCAAGTAAGTAAATATATTAATTTCTGAGAACAACACAACATGAATTTTAAAAGAAAGCCCCTGATAGCACACTTATTCTCATTTTGTAAAATGCTGAAGTCATCTTAGCACTGGAAAACAGAAATGTGCCCTTAAACTCTGAAAAAAAAAAAAAACAGTGTTGAAATCACATTTAAAAACTACAGTTATTAAGGAGAAACTCATTTCTAGAATCAAAGGTTCTTCACTTATTTAACAAAATGTTATTTAAAAAGACAGGTACAAGCCTTCAAGAAGAAAATTATGTTGACAATACTCAGAAAACCTTAATTAAAGCAACATTATCCATGTTTCTTTCTCCTCTTACTCTACAGAGCACTGCATCTTTAAGAGTCTTTCCCTTTCAGTTTTATTTGTTTGTTATTTATAGCATATGTTGCACTAATACCACACCAGGAACAGTACTAGTCTCTCAAACCTTGACAGGATACATAAAAAATCCAAGTATTATTTCTTTTATTGTTATTATTATTAAACATGCCTCTTATGTTGAGTTGTATTCAAGAGGAGAGCTCAGAATAACTGAAGATTTTATATATATATGTATATGTACATATATATATATAATCATTTATTTTTACACTTATCACAGACAACATAGAGGAGGAGAATCACGTGTACTTGGGAAAATATTTATTATTACTCCTTTCTTCTTCAATTTATCACTATTCCTTCAGACTGCAGTATGCTTTCACCTCCACGAGATCCCTAGAGAAGTAGATTCATAGACACAAATGAGGATGTTGAGTACCAGAGGAGGAATGAGGATAAGAATTCATATTAACCTCATTACTCCCAGGCATCAGCCCTGGATTCTAAACAAATTGGCTGTATGTCTACCTTACCCCTTGTGCCTTGCCCAGATCTCTGCTTTTCTTTTTATCTTCTTTTTCCCCAGAGGACCTTCCTCCTCACTCTTTGCTGGAGAACTACATCTCATCCTTCAAAGAATCAAATGTCAATTCTACCTCCTCAATAAAACATGCTCCATCACAGCAGCTGGAAGTGATCTTTCTTCCCATAAGCTCCCAGAATGCTTAAATGAAGCCCCAAATCTGCCACATGCTGATCAACCAGGGAAAACTCCTTTCTTCCTGCATATACTATCTTGTTCCTCCTCTTGTTTATAATTTCCATTGCCCACTAAGATTTTCTTATGGGAAGAGTTGAGATTTGAGATGGCTCTGAATATTGTCTGAATTTTATGCAGAAGGTAAGGAAGATGGCAGGGAATTCCAAGTCAATAATAAAATTTCAACTAGAACGTCAACCTAGGCCTGGGCAGGGCATGCACAGGACAAAATGAGCATCCAAGGCTGGTTGTAGAGGGTGATTAATGCAGAGAACAATTCCTCACTCTTGCTCAAGTGACAGATGCCATAAATTGATACAAACAATATCACATGCATTATCCATAATGCAACATTTTAAAAGAAAATATGATAAAATAAAACTGCATGCAGCATGAAAAACACAAGTTCATATCTTCAGAAACACAAGTCTATCCAACTAGATTGACCCTTTTCTCAACATTTCCTGTTTTCTATTTGCTCATTGATTTGGTCGTGCACTGAAGCAGATTCAAAAGCTTTGTGGAAGAGAGTGGATGGAGCATGGTGGGGGGATCAATTGGAGAAAAAAAATGATTCATGAATTTCACTGATTCCTGAGAATTTTAGGAAGACTCCCTTTTTTTCCCCTATTTTAACAGCTTGGTTGAGAATTGCTGATGGAAGGTCAGAGTGGGAAGTGAGACTATACACGTAGGGAGAGGTTAGCTTACTTACACTAGTCTAGGTCCAACCAAACAGTCAGAAAAGGGTTGACTGCTTCCCCTCTGTCTACAGGAAAGGCAGAAGTTCATGAAGCCTATCCTAGACCCTCCCTAGAGGAAGCAATGCTGACCCACCAGCATTCTGGAAGGGAGGTCCCTGCCCATGGAAAAGGTGTTTTAGAACAGGAAATAGACATTGGGATCATGTCACACTTCTGTTTTGCTTTTTTTTTTTACACCCAGAAGTACCTGTACACTGAATTCAGATATGCTGTTTTAAAATATATATTTCCTCCATTTTTCCCTGAACCATTTTCTTCTTGCTTGGTTGATTGGTGTAACTGTGTACGCATTTGGCATTCTAGCTGAATGAGAATGTGACGAAATGGCAGCTCTCCCAGCCCTCTTATTTCACAGCATAGAAGTAAAACTGGCAATGCAGAGAATGTCATAATTCAGATGTGTCAGTCCTGAGATGTTTGAAAGTAGCTGGGAGCAGGAATGCCACAGGCTATTCTGAACCACAGATAAGAACAGAGATGCTCTATCCTGCTGTCCAGAGTGACATCTACTGGTACCATCAAGTTCAAGGCAAACTGTAATACATTTCTTCCTTCCCTTTTTCTTAAATGAAAGCAGGGAACTGGTGAGGCAAAAATATGTTGAGATTGAAAGGCCAGTGGATCTTAGAGAAAGTCTATCCCAGAACCTCCCTAGGAGAAGAAAAGCTGACCCACCAGCATTCTGGAAGGGAGGTCCCCACCCATGGAAAAGGCATTTTAGAAGAGGAAATAGAGAGACATTGGGATCATCTCACACTTCTGTTTTCCTTTTTTTGTTTTTTGTTTGTTGTTTTTAAACCCAGAGGCACATGAGCCACATCTCCAGCTCATTTTTATTTTTATTTTTGAGACAAGGTCTTGCTAAGTGGCTTAGGTCCTTGCTTAAGTTGCTGAGGTTGGCTTTTGCAATCCTCCTGCCACAACCTACTGAGCCCCTAGGATTATAGGCGTGCGCCACTCTGTTTTCCTTATTAAAAGCAAATACCCTTTCTGGATCCAAACTGTAGAGTTACCAAGTCCCTAATCTTACCAAAAACAGAGTCAACTTTCTTATTGAACAAAGGAAAATGACAATATCCAAATCTATGGAAACAGAATGGATTATTCAAGGGTGTGACTATGTGCCACTTAGAAACCTGAGCTGACTGCTAACAGATCTGTGGCCCTGCTTCAAAAGTGACTTGATTTCAAAAACAAAATGTAGAGGATTATCCAGAGTTGCCTACAAATATCTCCTGTATAAATGGTTATACTTATGCAATAATAACCACACACGCATGCCATGTATTAAGTAAACTGACCGCTTCTCTTAACAATCTTCTTGTGGTAAATGACACATGCATACACACAAAAGTAATCAATATCAGGTATTGAATATTCAGAGTCAAGTGAAAGGTCTTTCTTTCTATTTTCCATTCTGAACAGCCTTTTTTCTTCTCTGTCTCCTCCATTCCCCACAAAATCATTAAATATGAATGTATATTATTAAATATTTTTATCCTTTACCTTATAAATATCATCATTTTCCTTTCATGGTCCAATTTTTTCAGAAATTAATACTGTCTCCCTTTTGGCTAGCACTTCCCCAGTCCAGCACAATATGATTCTGGGTTCATCTTTTCACTAAAACATAAACTATTGTCAAAGTGAAAAAATTACATCTTAATTGTCGAATCTGAGGGCTCTCCTTTGAGTTTCATTTAATTGTGTCCTTCTTGCAGACATTTCTCTCTGCCTTTGGTTTCCTGGTCACTGGTTCTTCTTTTTAGTTCCTCATTCCTATATTCTCCTTTTAATTTCCCATGGCTTATTCACAAGCATTCACATGAGACTGTGTTAGACACTAGAGGCAGACATACAAGATGCTCCCTCTACTGCTCTTCCAACTATCTGTTAAAACACTTGTGGTCCATGCGTCTTTCTGTCCTCTGACCTCTACTTCTACTATTGCGTAAGTCTCTCTAAAATTAGCTTATCCAACTTCATTGGCTGCAGCTTCTATACAGATAATTGTTAGATCTGCGTGTCTAGGTCTTATCTCTGTCGCTCTCCAGTCCTTGGTTTCCAATTACCGACTCTACATCTCTATCTAGATATCCCACAGGCATAAAAAATCCTAATGTCTAAGGCTGGGTTTGTTATCTTCCCTCAAAACCTCTCTTAAAGCTAGCGCTAGCATTAGAACCTTGTCTCAACTCCTCTTTCTTTCATCTGTCATATCCAACTGAATAGTGTGTCCCATTAATTCTATTAAAAAGTATTTTGATAGTGAGTTTCCACAGCCAAAAAATTTAAATACAAGAGCCTCAATCTGTTCTCCCTCTCTCCAGTCTCTCCTTGTAATAATCTTCAAAACTTCAAAAACCAAAGTTCGTTTTTGTGAAATGCAAATCTGATCATAACACTCCTCTACTAAAATAACTTCAACAATTCTCTACAACACAGAGTAAATTTCAAATTCCTGGGCAAATCGCTGTACATTCTTCACAATCTCCCAGTTCCCTGCAGTCTCCCCACCCAATCTTTCATATTCCCTCAGATGCTACCCGGACGCAGCCATGTTTACTGTTACTACTCAGGGATATCCCTGAAAAGGGCTTTCCTGCACCACTCCTTTCAGAGAAGCAAGTCACTAAGGCTATTTCAGCAACGCCAAAATTAAGTCAAGGAGCCTGAGCCTTGAATAAAGGGTGAGAGAAGCAGCAGAGAAAGAAAGAAACTGAAGTACCAATCTGAAGGTACAAAAGCCCACTCAGTTTATTTCTCTAAGTAATTTTACAGAGGAAGAAAACCCTTGAGAAATCAGGGATACAGACAGCCAATCCAATATATTAAATCAGAATAATGAGAGAGAGTATCTACCGAGGGAAAAGAAGTCAACCAACATTGCTTGTGCTTGTTGAGTCGGCCTTTGAAGCCAGGGAGAGAATCAAATATGGTTCTTAACAGGCCCATGACGGTCTCGAGGTAGTTATCAAATCAAATTCAATAACCTATGAAAAGAAAGCCTTTCTTAGTTGCTGTTAAATTTTCGATTTCTATTAGAATTATTTTAATAAATATGTTCTTGGAAGAATCTCTCTCTTTTATCAATAGCCAAGATGAAAAATTGTAAGAAACTGTAAGCAAAACAAAATGTTGCCTAAGAAAGTCAAAGTGTGAAGTAAAGTAATATCTGATATACCCCATGATTTTGAATAATTGATGACATGTATAGAAGAAAAGAAAAGCTATTTGACCTTGATTCTTGGAATATTCTCCCTTAAGTAGCATGGGGTTTAGGGATGCATGTTATTTACAGCCCTGGGCCCTCCAAGAAATATTACTGAGCACTTATGATTTGTCATGCATTGTTCTAGGGACACCACAAGCCCTCGCTTAATGCTCATTATAAGCAGAAAGATACTATTTTATGGCTGTCTTACAGATGAAGAAGTTGAGGCACAGAAAGGTTAATTGACTTACCCAAAATTACAATATTTCAACTAGAAAGTGACCCTGTGTTTTTACCAACTGCATTATCTCATCGACTTTCAATTTGGTAATAAACTTTAAAGCCAAGCACAGAAATCACAATTACGGTTACATGTCATAATGTCAGTGTTAACCACCCTGCCCTGATGATTTAAGACTAATGGAGTGAGGGAAAAATCTGAAGGACAATAGCATGTGTTCTTCCTTCGTCTTACTAGGGGACAGCCACTGCATCTCTTCCAAAATTAATTTATTATGAGATGTAATTTTAAGTATGTGAATTATAGTTATGAGTGTACCCACTGAAAGAAAAAGATCATAATATAACTTCTAAAATGAGGAAGTAGAAGAAAGAGAAAGGTACGAGTTTAGTCCTACACTTCTCATCCATTAGCAGGAAGTCAGCTGATATTTGGCATAAAAATAAGAAACAAATGCTTAAGTATATCAATTAGAGTACTTACAACAAATACTTGAGAGTTGTTGCCCATGAAAAGTCAAACTTTGAATAAGAAAAGGAAGCTAAGAAATAATTTTAATTTTCTCATATGCTCTGGTTATTTTCTTTGCTGTTTGCATTTTTCTCTCAAAAGTAATAATACTTTGAATGCCTTTGAAGTGATAAATTATTAAATAATAAAGCAAGTTCAAAATGGTATACGTACTTAAATATGTATGTATGTAAGGATGGTTGTTACATATGATTCCATATATATAGACACAAGATGGAAAAAATGGATATATAGATACATTGAGAGATGTTAATGTTTATAGTGGTTATTTCTGAGAAGTCATTTTAATTTACTGCCTTAGGATTTTCTTCATTTACATTTTTCTTACAATCAATAGGTACATTTTTTGTCATTAGAATTGAATTTTTAAACAATATGATTGTGTTTGTACATTATTGGAAGGGTGGAAATGAAAAGGGATTAACCTAACTAAAAGGATTTTTCCCATTAAAAAATGAAAATGTTATTTTAAGAAATAGTCTTCTATATCCTTTAAGAACTTCTACTTCCTCAGAAATTCAGACATTACTTCAACAAACTTAACAGTGCCAAATCAAAAGTATATTTATCTGATAATTCAACCCCTATGTAATATTTAAACATCATCCAGCCTTATATATTTCACAACATTTTTTTTAAACAGAGAGAGGGACAGTGAGAGACAGAGAAAGAGAAAGAAAGAGTGTCAATATTAGTTTTTCATGTGACTTTCACTGCTCCGACACTTTGTTGTGTAGTTGGTCCTGGGGTTCAAACCCACAACCTCACTCATGCCAGGCAAGTGCTGTAACTGCTGAGTCACCAATCCGCCCCCTATATTTCACATCTTAAGGAAAAATCTCCTTTCAACATATGAGCCCCTTATTAAAGTATAATGCTTATTTGGCTTGAATATAGATTTTCAACACTAGGAGCAAGAAACTCCTTTCCAAACTGGTCATGGTCACATGACCTATATGGCCTTTGTGACAAATATCTATCATGAACCTTGACAATAAAATAATTTAAATGGACTCTTGAGAAAATTCAAATAAATTGACACAATGTAGAATTTCCAGAAAGATATATGGATTTTGTAGTAGCTGAAGAGTTCAATAAATCATTCTGCACAATCCTTCACCTTCAGGCAGATAAAATGCCATTATTACCACATTATATATAAATCAACTGAGACCCATGGAGGGTTAGTGACTTTCCCCAGGTCAGTAAGAAAATGTGTGCAGAAAGAAATGAGCACTCCAGCCCTGCCTGCCTTCAAACAGCTCCTCCTGACACAGCATGCTGTGCGCTGGTCATAGAAGCCAGGGTCACCCAGCCAGAGGTGGTCCAGGCACGCTCATCTCTCACCAGATTGCCAACAATTTCTTTCCAAGACTTCAGGCAGTTCTAGTCATAGATGCAATTTCTCTAATTGTTTCTGTTTATTTCTCCCCTTCCAGTGGACTTCTACCCTTTTCACACCTTTCTATGTAAAGACCAGTGGCCGTGTCTTCACCACCTCTCCAAACCTTCCATTTGAACCCGCTTTACCTTCTCAGAATGTCCCTTTATTCAAATGTTATCCTTCCATAAAAAGTCCCTCATTTCCTCAGTTGCAAAGGCTTATTTTTTCCCTTTATCAATCTCAAAAGATTCCAACTTCTTTCCTAGAACTGCAAAGCAATGCTCAGCTAGTCACCTCCCTTCACCCTCTCTCTCCATGCCTACCTTTTCCCTTCATTCCTTGCTCCTATATGAATTCTTGCATCAAATAGTATGATGCTTGAGATCAGAATGAACTGTGAAAGCCACGAGCTACCCACCAGTCATGTTTATTCATTTATTTAATAAATATCTTTCGAATGACCACCAAGCGTAAGACCCTGGACTCAATGTTAGGGATATGAGAATGAATAAGGAAAAGAAAGACGTTCCCTAGCCTTGGGCATCTTGCCATCTTGGGGGGAAAGAGGAGAGGGAGGGTGCTAAGCTGTGAGGCACAGTACAATGAGTCCTTCTACCAGGCACTGTTGCACTAAAGTACTGCCATCAACACATGTGGGAGGTGCTATGGCAACCAAAGAGAAAGTAGTATCAATTCCACATGATGTCTGAGCCAGGATTGAAAGGTCAGTTTAAAATCATCAGGATGGGGCTGGAGCAGGGGCTCGGTGGTTATGGCACTTGCCTAGCATGTGTGAATACAGGAGTTCAACCCCAGCACCACGTACACAAGACACAGCGAGGTCTTGGACCAAGGAGGGCTACATCAAGGACTGAGTAGAATTGATTCCCTCTCTCTCTCTCTCTCTCTCTTTGTCCCTCTCTCTTTAAAAATAAATAAATTAAATTAAATAGAATCACGAGGATGTGGGATAAGCACTTTTGAAACAGAGAAGACATAAATCTGCAATAAGACAAAACCAGTGAGTGTGTGTATGACTATCAGTTTTACCTAATTCAGTTTACTTAGGTAGAGTGTGGCACCTGTACTAGATGGCACAGCAATACACACTGCTACCTGCCATGGAAACAGAGCCAGAAGGTAGCCTGAGTAAATGTGGCTCTCTACGTGAACCGTCACCCTTGAATAAACCAACATTGCCTGTCTCCCATGGCATCTTTTCTGGGTACAAACTTCCACTGTAAATGACATTGGGAAGCCAATCATGAGACAGCAGAAAGAAAAGCTGTCTACATTCCCCTCCTGCAAAAACTCTCCTTTAGAGGAGATGTCGAAGCTAAGAAAACAAATAAAAAGTTGTTCTGAAAGGAGAGGCAATTAAATTTTTGCCAAACATGACAGGAAGCTGAGAACTGAAGCAGACAGAGTAATGTCTATCTTTGGCACACCAGACAGGGAGGAGCGGAGTGTGTGTCTTTGATGGCAGACTTTATTTTAAAGGTGCTAACTGACATTTTGAAAGGACATAAAAACATAGAGAGGAGAGAGCTCTTCAGGCCCCTGCTGTCTGGGATGCAGAAGCTCCCAAAGTGCCCCCAGGGTTTTTCATTTTCCCAGGCTATAGCTAAGGCAAGATAAGGTTCCAGGAAGAAAAAGAAAAACAAGTCTCTATCTTAAAGCAGCCACACAAACCCACACAGCACATCTAAGTTGAAAGTGTAAAGAGAGACAGTTCCTAGCTCTGGAAAGCTTTGCAGAAGGGATGCTTAGTGGCAACAGAAGGGCAGTTATGTCCATCATCTGAATAGCAGCAAAGCACATACGTATTTTTAGGGGGAAGCCTGTGCCAACAGCTGAACAGTCACGAAGGCTCATTTCTAAGGTCACCAGTTGCTCAAGTCTTGCAAAAAGATCCCCTGTACTCTTCCAAAACTACTCTGAACAGTTGAATAGGTGCCAGGGATCAGAATCCAAGCATATTGAGGAATCCCAATCTTCAACTCCATTTTTGTCACCTGCTTCTTGGTTCTCTGACCCTACAGCCCTCACTGAAGGCACAGCCCATATTACCTCTTGATCCTCCTAAAGCATTTAATCCAGTCAAAGAAATTTAGATTTGAATATTTACACAACTTCATGGTACTTTGGTCATCTCATGACCCAAATCCCTCCCTCTGTTCCAGGGTCATGTACATATTTCACTCTATCTTCAAAATGAGAAGAATATTCCCCTCCATATTTCAGATCCATATTATTCTTGGAAGGGAAAAAAGGTAGAAAATTGAAATGTTGAGTAGCCAATGAGAGTGTGGCCCAAAGGCTGGTCTATTTCCAGCTTGACACTGACCAACACTTAAGCTCAACGTAAATACACACAGAAGAAGAGAGGCAATGTATGGGGTGATACCCTGTGCATCCCTTTTGGCTGCTCACGCTAGGATTCTTTACAAATTCTCAGCAACACAGCATTTCCAATTCACCTCCAAGAAACTTAGTTTTTAATATAGCCAACACTCTCATCCAGAAATATTTACCAAATCCCCACTGTAGGCAAGATTCCATGTTAGAGGATACAGAATGAAGAAGGCATTGCCCTGACCACAGCAAAACCAGCGTAGGAAGCAACAGGGTATGAGTAGAAGAAGGCGCTTAGGGAGGGTGTTCAGCTAGATAAGACAGTAGTCAGAGCAAATTGATCCAAATAGGTAAGTCCTAAGGTCCCAGAGGTCAGTCCATGAATCAAACATTACAGTATTTATGAGGAGAAGATACACAGGTGCACACCTATGGAAAAAGTTATTTCCTCTCTAAACTGTTTTAGGCTTCTTGCTATTTAGAAAGACCCAGGAAACAGGGAAATGAATGTATCCAGAAAGCGGTTCAAGGCTACCAGGTAAAGCTTGATGCTCTGTCAAGGAACAGACTACTAAATTATTCCATAACCTTAGAAGCATGTGTTATTATTTAAATGGCTAAAACAGAAGTATATTTTTCTACACACTAAAATAGCTCACGTTGGCCTTGGCAAAATTTCAAAAGGACAATTGGAAAGGTAAGAAAAGGGAAAGAAAAAGATTAAAAATAAGTTCTTCATTTCTTAAATGACTAACATATATACAAAAGCTCAAGGAAAACAAGAGTTTAGTACAAATTACAAAAAGCCTTCTCCATTGTTTTCAGAAATGCAATTTAACCATGAGGAAAATTTCACTAATTTTCTGAGATGATGAAAGAAAAGGCCAGTTTCTTAATTGCCTGTTGTTAACCACATTAGGAAATGGATGTTAGCTTCAAGATTGAGATTCTGGCCAAATATTCACTTGTTTTTATTTCCGCTTTGTTTCAAAAAAATAGGATGACTCAGGAAAAAATGGAGCTGTCTGTCAAGAAGCAGAGTGGGGGGAAAAATAATGAATCACAAAGAATGACAAATAAGGAGCAATAGTTAAAAACCTAAATACCTGAAGATGGTTCTCCAAAACTAAACTGACTTGAAATTAAAACATATATTTTCAATTTATTATTGGGGAATCACTGCAAGAAGATAGGAAATTCTCTCTGTTATTTTGCAAAGCACAGGGAGTAGTTTTCCAGACAATTTCAGCACTTTACAAAATGCCCCGAAGCAGCAGATCTCTGCAGCAGAGGTCACATACTCATAGGCTCAAGTTATAAAGCAGACAGATTCAAGTCAATAGGAACATCAAATTAGTTTGCTGGTTATTGAGTGGAGAGGGCACTTTTATGCCCCAGTCCCTGAACTTCTGCCACAGTCACACAGCACAAGTCTGATATCAATCTACAGAAAATATCAAATCAGTTTTAAAATAATTCATATTAATCCAGATTGGCCATCTGTCTTTTAATTTTCTGAAGGTTAAAAACAAATAAGTGAAAGAAGTGCTTATAATTTTTTTGATTTAAGCTGAAAATCTTACGCTGAAATGAATGATTTACTTAGAGGTTTGCAAAGTTCTTTCTTTCCTTGGTAAAGATGGGTCAAAAAGTATTCATGTTATAAGAGTATATGAAGTGATTCCTATTTATAAAATGAGATGGCACACTGGGAAAGAAGTTGACCAAATGACTTCTTTAGATCCTACCAGCTCTAAAATATTATGGTTTAGTGCTATTCATAAATGGACTGACTTGAGAAAATAATGCATTAAACATATATAGGAAATATACATAAATATATATATATATATAGTTTTAGAGAGAGAAGGACAGTGAGAGAGAGAGAAAGACAGAACCAATTTGATTTAGTTTTTTTTTTTTTCATATGGCTTTCATTGCTCAGAAACTTTGTTGTGTACATGGGTACATGGTGCTGGGGTTAGAACCCATGTACTCACACATGCCAGCCAAGCACCATAACTGCTGAGCTATCACTCCAGCCCTATAAGTACATATTTAAACACGTTTCCTATAAATATAGATATATGATATATACATATATTTCCTATATAATTCAGAAAACTTACTATACATATATTTCCTATAAATAAATATTTTCTACATACATAATTTTTCAGTTAAATTATATTTACAGATTGCTACAGTTTGTATATTAATTGTTCCCCAAAGGCACATGTGTTGAAGGCTTGGTCTTTATCTGATGGTGTTATTAGGTGCTGGTGGAAACTTTAAGAGGTGGAGCCTAATACAAGGAAGTTAGATCAATGGAGCTGTGCCCTTGAGGGAGATATTCCAACTGGCATTTTCTCTCCCTTTTGCTTCCTGGCCATCATGATGTAAACAGTTTTATTCCACCACATACTCCCCACCATGCTGGTCAGCCCTGCCACATGTCCAAAGCAACCAGGCCAAGCAATCATAGACTAAAACCTCTGAAACCATGGGACAAAACAAATCTTTCCTCCTTTTAAATTGTTTATCTCAGGTATTTTGTCACAGTGGCGGAAAGCTAACACACATATATTTCCTGTTTTTTCTTCTACATAGTTTTTACATTCTTTTATCTACCATGTACTTTCAGTTAATATCTTGGTATTCAAACTTTGTACCCCTAAATATACTTAAAGTTCTGTTATTTATCAGCTTTAAATGATATCCAAGTCATCATTGAACTCCCTTCTCTCTGTACAATGGTGGGGCCTAATTCTGGTTGGACTTCAGATATACCAGCAGAAAGAGGGAGAAGGGAGAGAGAGCTCTGTCTTCATGCACAAGGGAAAGACCGTGTGATTACAGAAAGTCTGCAAGCCATGAAAAGCTTCCTCACCAGAAACCAAACCCTGCTGGTCCTTGTTCTTGGACTTTACAGCCTCAGGAATGATGAGAAAATAAATTTCTGTTATTCAAACCTTGCAATTTGTGATATTTTGTTATGGTAGCTGAGCAGCTAAGACAGCTCCCTTATATTTTTAATTTCTAAGATGATTTTGTCAATTAATTTCTCTCCTGCATTCTAATAATTTTATTACAAAATTTTCTGTTGATTTTGTTTGTATTCCCAATTTTAAATTTCTAATTCATGGTACTCTTTCATTACTACAGTAGCTTTTTTAATTACTTTTAATTCATTTTGGAGTACTGTTTTACAGTTTTGTTTTATGGCTGTAATTTTTCAAATGTTTTAACATTGCAAATAGTTTTCTCTTCTTCACCTATCTTAAAGTATCTTTGTGAGGATGTTGAGTTTCTATTTTTATTTTGCTCGTATTTATTTCTGTCAGATTTTTCTGTTCCAAGAGTAGGAAGAGATCCTATGTGACAGGGTTTTGGTGGGTCTCCAACTTTTCCAAAGCCATATCTCCCTCTTTATTGCTAATAAAAGGCAGCTTTTTTGTTATTTGTTGAATATGGACTTACAATTAAGGGGGAATCATTATCAAACAATCAAGGACAAATGTATATTTACATAGTTAACCAAGGCTGACACCATTCCATGGTTTCCCCCCTTGGGTTCCCCATGGTTCTATGTTTCTGCCAATTAAACCCCTGTGTTAAATGGACTTCTCGTGGAAGTCGGAGGTTTCCCTCTGAGTTGATTCCCCCTTACTCCCTCCCTCCAGTCTCCTTGATATCCTTCCAATTCCCTCCCACTTCCTTACCCCCTCCCTTTGTCTCCAGGTATCCTAGGCAAGGTTCCCCCTGTTTGTGTAAAAATTCATACATGTTGAAGTTATTATTAGCTTAGTCATCTAGCATACTGTTTCCAGTTGTATTCTAGCTTCTACAAATGAGAGAAAACTTTCGGCCCTTGAGTCTCCGAGATTGGTATACTTCACTCAGCATGATTTTTTCCATCTTCATCCATTTAGCTGCATATGCCATAATATCGTTTTCTCTAATAGCTAAGTAGTATTCCATTGTATATATGTACCAACGTTTTTGAATCCACTCATTGACTGAGGGGCATCTGGGTTGGTTCCATAATCTAGCTATAGTAAACTGAGCTGCTACAAACATTGATGAAGCTGTATCTCTATAATATGCTGATTCTAACTCTTTTGGGAAAATAACCAGAAGTGTGATAGCTAGGTCACAAGGTGGTTCCAGCCCTAATTTTTTGAAGAGTCTCCACACTGCTTTCCAGAGTGGCTGAACCAGTTTGCAGTCCCACCAGTAGTGTGACAGTGTTCCTCTTTTCCCACAGCCCCTCCAGCATCTGTCTTTGTTCGTATTCTTCATTTTTGCCACTCCAACAGGAATGAGGTAGAATCTCAGGGAAGTTTTGATTTGCATTTCCCTTATAGCTAATGATATAGAGCATTTTCTCATATATGTATGGGCTTTCTGGACTTCTGCTGGTGAGAAGTTTCTTTTTAGATCCGTAGCCTATTTTATTGATTGGATTTTTTGTGGTTTTGGTGTTTGATTTTTTTAGTTTTTTGTATGTTCTGGATATTAGCCCTCTGTCTGACATGTAACAGGCAAAGATTTTCTCCCATTCTGTAGGCTCTCTCTTGACACTTTTGACTAATTCTTTATCTGTACAAAAGCTTTTAAGTTTAATTGCATCCCATTCATATATTCTTAACTTTACTGCTTGCACCATGGGAGTTTTGTTAAGGAAGGTGGTGCAGAATCATATGTCCTGTAGTGTTGATCCTACTTCTTTTTCAGGTAAATTTAAAGTTGCTGGCTTAATATCCAGATCTTTTAACCATTTTTCATTTAATTTTTGTACAGGGTGAAAGGCAAGGATCCAGCTTCAAGTTGTTTACATATGGCTGACCAATTTGTCAACACCATTTGTTGAACAGGCTATCTTTCTTCCACAGTAAGCTTTTGCCCCCTTTAGCAAATATCAGAGAGTTAAAGGTATGGGGTTTCATCTCAGAATCTTCTGTTCTATTCCATTGGTCTTCAATTCTGTTTTGATATCAATACCATGCTGGTTTTGTTACTATAGCCCAACAGTATAATTTCAGGTCAGGAATTGAGATACCCCCTGCTTCCTCCTTCTTGCTGAGTAATGTTTTGGCTAATCTGGGTCTTCTGTTATTCCATATGAACTTGAGAATTGCTTTTTCTATATCAGTGAAGAATTCCATTGGTATCTGGATGGGGATTGTGTTAAATCTGTATAGGGCTTTTATAGAATGGCCATTATATTAATTCTGCATAACCATGAACATGGAAAGTTTTTCCATCTACTCAGGTCTTCTGCGATTTCTTTTTTTAGTGTTTGATAGCTTTTGTTGTAGAGGTCCTTAATATCCTTTGTAAGATTGGTGAAAGGGCAACTTTTCAAAGAAATACATAACATTTTTTCTCTTTAAATTCTCTCATGCTGTAGTATTTCAGTAATATTCATACCTTCAGCTTCATCCTTTCCCTTAACCATCAAGCCTCCCAGAAGACCCTCCACATTCTGTTTTTGTTTTTAAAGAGAGAGAGGGACAATGAAAGAGAGAGTCAATTTTATTTAGCTTTTCGTGTGACTTTCATTGCTCTGATACTTTGCTGTGTATGTGGTGCTGGGGCTTGAACCCACATCCTCATGCATGCCAGGCAAGCGCCATAACTGCTGAGCCACCACTCCAGCCCCAACACTTCACATTCTAATGTATTTCTTTGTCGCCTAGAAATGGTATCTTCATTTTACTGTCAATTCTGGTGTCAGCCACTTGCCAAGCTCTGATCCGCAAGACTTTATATGTGCTGTTAGTATTTCCACTCAGGTTAGAGCCTCCTACTGGGATTAACACTATACGATCTCTGTGTTCCAGTTCTACCCTTCATTTTTATTTCCCATACAACTCTTTCCTGACTTTGTTGTGAACTGTAAGAATTCTGCCTGTCTATAGAACAGACTCATAAACAGAAGATATGTCTCCTAGTTAAAACATAAAGGCTAAGATGTTCTCATTGGATTGTCCCATTGACAATGTATATATGTGTGCAGACATGTCCATCTGTATATAAAAACATGTTAATGTTTACCAAAAAACAGCCAATAAAATATGCACAGTATATTGAATTTAGGCAAAAGAGAGAGAGAATGTATTAGTGGAGATTCTGGGAAAACTTTGTAAAATTAGTTGCATTTCAGTCCTGAAGTAGAAAGTCTTTAGATGTAAGAAGATCAAATTAAACTACATTATATTAAAATAGAGCATTTAAAGAAAGGAGTTGGAAGTTGCAAAGTTTGTGCTGGGTGTGACAAATATGTTTCATTTGACTGAAAAACAAAAATAAAAGGAATTAATAAATAATAGTGTTTTAGTCAGCTTTTTTGCTGCTGTGACTAACGGACCAGACAAGAACAATTTTAGGAGGAAAAGTTTATTTTGAGGACTCCCAGTTTCAGAGGTCTGAGTCCATAGAAAGCCCACTCTACCCTTTGGGGTTCAAGGTGAGGTTGAACGTCACGGCAGAAGAGTGTGGCAGATACAAGCAGGTCAAGGCATGGCTCCAGAAAGCAGAGAAAGATATCCATGACAGATACAAAATATATGCCCAAAGGTACGCCCCAGTGACCCACCTTCTCCAAGCAAACCCTATCTTTCTTCAGTTGCAAGTCAATCCCTAGCAAGGGATTAACTCACTGATTGGGTTAAGGCTCTTATAGCTCAAATCAGTTCACCTCAGCATTCACATCATCTCACATATTGAGCTTTTGGGGAACATCTTTCATCCAAACCATAATAATTAGATAATATTAATGAAGTATATTGAAAACTTCAGAATATCAGGATAAAATATTTGACACTTAGAACAGAAATAACATGAGGCCATTTAGACTTTTGAACAGATGATGATGTGAGCTTCCCAAAAGTTAATCCACGGGCAGACTGCAAAACTGATTGGAAGTTGGAGCAAATGGAGACAATGAAACCCAGTAGACACAATTCTAATTGCCCAGATGAGAATAAATAACTCTCTATATATACACACAGAACATAACAAATAATATTTATACAAGAGTTTGCTCCTTTTCCATAGATGAAATGTCTGATCAGAAGTCTTTATGGAAGTGTGTTATATAGGAATATTCAAGAAAGGAAATTTATTCTGATTCAATCATGATAACAGAGATCTTGGATTTGCCTGAATATCATTCCCCTGCTCAGTTATCTATAGAATAAATAATGCAATCTATATTACACCAAGCAGTTTGAAATGCTATATTCATACTTGGAAACCTGAATCTAGCATCTCCAATAAGGAAACTAAAAATGCAGTCTTCTACATCTACCTTTCCCTCCCTTCTTCCCTCACTAATTCCAGTTAATTGTATCTCTTTCCCCTCTACAACCAATTTCAGGTGGTAACACTGTCCTGTAATTGTAATATATCTTATGCAAGGATGATCACTGACAAATCAAACCTAATCTAGGATTCTGTTAAATAAAAAGTCCAAATAGAATCACTTAGGTTGAATGGGGTGATTTTACCCTTTCGTCAATTCAAATATGAAGGATTCACTTCTGCTAACATTACCTCTGTGGGTCATTGCCTTCAGTAGGATGAAGGTTACCACATTGATTAAGGAGTTTGTGGCAATAATGGGGTCTTCACAGATGCAATCTCAAATGGTGAAAGAAAAAATATTGGAGAGCAAAAAGGGGCTTAAATGGTTCAATGGATATAATGCCTAAAAAAATCACTCGAGTCCTTACGTTGAATATTATTCTTCCAACCAGAAAAGAGTTTGTGAGAATAGAATGACTAGATATTGCTACCTTTGAAATTATGACAGAACATGAGAAGGAAATTTAAAATGAAAGGCATAAGATGAAAGTCAGATAGGGAGGAATTCTAAGTGCGGAAATATAAGTCACTGGAAGAATTAGGAATGTATAAAAGACACATGCATTACCTGGAGCACACAGGAAAAGACAAAACGAGGAGCACTCCTTTGTTACCCTACAAGCCTAACATGGCTGGGTTGGTAGCCATGTGTATATATCTTACTCTCTAATTGGTCTGTGAGTTCCCTGAGTGTAGAAATGCTTCCTGGCACTAAGCTAGAGGGCCATGCTTTGGGGTTGTGTAAATATAACATATATAAAATAGTTGAATGGACTTGGAAGTTTCCTTCTCATCCTGTGAGAATGGAGTTCTTTGAAGGCAAACTGTCTTTTGTACACCTTTGTGTCCCTCAGAACCTAAAGCATAATGAACCCATAATAAGTATTTGCCACATTATGCAGGCATAAGTTGGGCAATTAAATGGAAAAAAAGAACAAAGAGATGGACAATCTACATGGTCAACTAATCCACATTCATTTATTGAGTGTTCACTATATATTCAGCACTATGCTAGCTAAATCTTTAGGAGGATTATCTCTTGATTGCATATCAGGTAACTAAGGACATAAATTGTGTGTTTGTGTGTGTGTGTATGACTACATGTGTGTACATTTGGTACCAGAAATTGAACCCAGGGGTGCTCAACCCTGAGCCACATCCCCAGCCCTTTTTATTTTTTATTTTAAAACAGGATCTCTTCAAGTTGCTTAGGGTCTTCCTAAATTGTTGAGGCTGACTTTGAACTTGCAATCTTCCTAAGCCTCTGGGATAACAGGTGTGAACCATCATGCTTGAACACATATTAAAAATGATTAAATAGGAAAAACATTCTTCCCCTAAGGTCGGTCAGGTTTTAAAGAATCTCAAATAGCTAAAATAAATTAGTATGTCACTCTCTAAAAGCATAATTTCTTTTAAGGATATTTATGGCTTTAAGGATTTTTTTAATCTCTAAAGAGTAAAGTCCTAGGATAATAATGGAATATTACACTGTTCTAGAAACAATGAGAGGCAGGAAGAAACACATAAGTAATTGCATAGTAAACACACACATGTGCTTATGTGCACACGTACACACACTAATATAAACAAAACAAATGAAACACAACTCTTCACTCAGGTAAGATAATGTCCTTCCATGAATCACAATATATATCCTCTTTTAATTTTCATTATCACGATCTTGTAACCATCCTGATAAGTTTTCAGTGAGACTGGCAGAAAGTTATCTTGGAACAAGTCCTCTGGGACTATACATTTTAGAAACCATCTCGACAATGCAATGAGTGTGTAAGGGAGATGAAGTAACTTACTGCATTAACAAAGGGTTACTTCATTCACAACTAAGTTGCTGTCCAAACCAAAATCCCAGTCCAAATGTCTGTGGTACCATAAATTAGGCATACAATAGACAAAAAATTCAAATTTACTAATTAGGAAGTTTAGAGGTATAGTTTGCATTAAACAGAAGAGGTTCCAGGATGCATTGTGATTGTCCCTTGCTGAAATACATGTGTGTGACTTCACTCACCCAAAATATCTTTTGAGGAGCAGGGCACACGAGAGCTAAATGATGTTCTCACAATTATTTAAATAATTAAATAATCGCTACAGCTGAATCCAAATCAATAGCTCAGAGAAAAGCAGCTGCTCTGTCCCCTTCAAGAGAAAGTACAAAACAAAACAAAAAGAGAATTTTTTTTAAAAATGTGAAAAGAAATGGGAGACCTAAACCTTCTATTATGAGGATTGTGTGCTATCATCAGTGTATTAAGAAATGAAGGCCAATCCAAAGTACATAATATTTAAAGAATAAAGATGAGTCATTTGTGACACAAATGGAACTGAATGCCATTATGTTAAATGAAAAAAGCCAGGCTCAGAAAGAGAAGTACTGCATAATCTCACTCATATTTGGAATATAAAAAATTGATCTCATTGAGTAGAAGAGAGGCTGGGCAGAGTGGTGGGAGGGAGTGATTCATCAAGCTAAGTTATCAGACAGAAGTACTAAGTTACCATTAGACATGAGTAAGAAACTCTGGTGTGCACAGTAGGGTTACTAGCAGGGTTACTACAAGTACCAATAACGTATTGTGTAATTCAAAATGCTAGAAGGAATTTGAATGTTTTCACTAAAGAAACAATAAATGTTTGAAGAGACAGACATAATTATTCTAATTTAAACATTATGCAATGTTTACATGTATTGAAACATCATGTGGTATGTTATAAATAATGTATAATTACAGTTTGTATGTATTAATTTAAATTTTTAATTTAAATTTTAAAAAAGGAACCAAAATGACAGAGAAGGGAAATGGGCAGAGAAGGGGACTAAAACTTTCTTGCCAGGTTGGAGCAGTGGCTCAGCAGTTATGGCACTTGCCTGGCATGCGCAAGTCCGCAAGTTCGAACCCCAGCACCATGTACACAACAAAGTGTTGGAGCAACAAAGGCCACATGAAAAACTAAACAAAATTGATTCTGTCTTTCTTTCTCTCTCTCTCTCTTTCTCACTGTCCCTCTCTCT
>PVKS010015533.1:0-45794 GCA_004027875.1 Aplodontia rufa | reverse complement strand
GCACGGTCTCAGCCGTCTATTATGTAAATAAAAAGGGGGAGCTGTCGGGAGCGGGATCCGCCATGCCAAGATGGCGCCTGAGGCTAGGGCCCCACCCAGTTCTTTGAGGAAGTAGAAGCTGGCTGTAGTGCGCTTGCGTGGCATTTAGGGAAAAGTCAGAAGCCCATTGGTGCATATGAATCTATTGGTCACGTGTGCTCTGAGCTGTATATATGTGGGCGGATTTCCGGGGAGAGAGAGTTCGGGAAGGAGAAGGGAAGAGAGAGGAAGAAGAAGAAGGTCGACCAAATAAAGCTCTCCCAACCTAACCACGTGTCGCGTCTTCTCTGCGGGCAGAGGGAACGCGATAGTCATTCTTATGCTTACAGCTTTATTATGTACGGTTTTATAAATTCTAATTTAATTGCTTGAAAACAGAATTAACTAATATTTCAATACTTTGCAATATTTGAAATTGAAAATTATTTTATGATTAACTGTATGGATCATATTTTCTTAGAAGAGTTGTCTCTGGAGAAGGGTCTGAGGAGTTCCCAGGGGTAACTCAACTCAGGACCAGAGGGCTTCTTGGCATACCTGATGGAAAAGAATTTCAGCATGAGCCAGACAGAAAAAGGCATAGACAAAGGTTTCTTTATCAGAGTAGATAGATATTCAAGGGAGAATGCAGGCTGTCTCCATAGAGAGCAGCCCTGGTTTGGGCTGGGGATCCATTGCTTATAGAAGAGCTTTAGCAAGGCCCAGACTGGAGGTGGATCCAGAGTGTAGCCGCACAATTTTGTGCCAGTTTTCCCTGCACTTGCATATTTCCCTAGTTTTACAAAGGCATAAGTTAAAGGCATGTTGCTCAAGATTTACTACTGTGCTTTCTGCACCTCAATGGCTTGTGGGTGTTTCCTTTAATATGCCACATTTTTCTTTCTTTAACCTAAATCCCTATCTCAATCTTAGCAAATGAGCATATACCCTTCAAAATAATCTGTATTTTTTAGGTTATAGAACAAATATTCTATAAAATTCACTAGCTTATAGTATTCAAATATACTGTTTCACATTACTTTTTGTTTAGTTTTCAATTTAGGTATATAAATTAAATGCTTAGTATTAAAATACTCTTCAACTTCTTATTGAGTGCTTGGTCTTTGTTCCCAATGCAATCCAAAAAAGAGGATGGGCTTTGAGAAAATGAAAAAGAAGTTTTATTGCTTTGCTTGCAAAGGAGAAACACAAGGGACTCCTGTCCCAGAGGCTGTGATTCTCCCCATCATGGGGAGCAGGGAGTTTTTGAAAGGCTGTTCAATGGCAGCATTTCACACATTCTCTGTTGGAGGAGTTAAAATTCACTTGTTAATGTGGGAGATAGTCATTGTCCAGACTGATTGGACTGGCTTCTATTGGATCTTTTAAAGAAAAAAGGCCTTTAGTTATTCCCCACCTCTCTTGGTCCCCTGTTGGGGGAACATTCTCCTGGGATGAGTGCCTTTTGGCAAGTACACACCTAGGGGGCAGAGAGGAGAAGGAGGTATAGTTTAGTCATTGTAAGAAGATGGCAATCAGGAAGTGAGGGTTTATCACAGAATTTTTCTAGCTTGACAAAGCATAGGATGGGCTTGTTTTTCTCAGAAGTAAGACATTTTCTGAGGGAGGAATTGGGTGAGGAACTAGGCCAAAGGACTTTATAAAGTTAACTTAGTAACTTTTTTCTTTTTAGACTTTATTTGCTGTCTCAGATCTATGTAAGCTATAATTTAATAATTTTGTGAACTAAAGAAAAGTTTGGTGTTTGGAATCTGGATAAGATTATCTAGTTGCAGAGTGAGGACAACAAAGGAACATTATCCAATTCAAGTATCTTAGGAAGGCATTAGTACTGATGAGAGTGAATGAGCACAATACCCCATGTGGATTTTTAGTAAGAATCATCACTAACTGCAAATGACTGCTACACAAAGCAGTTGTATCAGGGGCTCCTTTGAAATTGTCCTTTGCTTTCCTTTCCTATTGTCCTTTGACTCCTCCTTAATCCTTTTTGCTGAAGAGAAGCCCTACCTTGGGTTTTACTTAACTAGCCTCAGGAGGTCAAAGTGCACGGCGATGTCTAGCCAGAGAAGAAAAAAGAAGACTCATTCTGGATGACAAATACCCTGCCCAGTGCTTAGCCTTTGTGCTTCCCATAAAAGCCCTGTATGCTCTGAGCTTCCTAAGATGGAGCTTTGAAGAGCCAGACTCTGTATGTTCTTAAGGCCTCGCTTTGAATAAATGGTATTCCCTCCTACCACTCCCCACCTCCAGAATTTGGGTTTCTTTAAGTAGCAGGCAGCCCAGACATCTGATTCCAGTGACAAAGGTACCACCTGGCCCCATAACAAAATAAAAGTAAGAAAACAATGGGAGTGAATTTCCTATATGGTGGCAAGCAGCACAATTTCAAAACAGAGGAGAAACACTTTCATACATGTGTTGTTGCTATTATTGCCAATAATCCTCAGAATAAATGCATCAATTCTGTATTGTCAAAAACTTACAGAAAAGGAAGCTAGGACTCAGAAAGGTAAAGTACATTAATGTTACATAGCTATTAAATAGCAGCATGCATGTTTTACTTAAGGACTGTCAGACTCCACATTTAATTTTCCTTGCAAAAGAATATTCTCAAGCTATATTATTATATGCTAATAATCTTTAACTATGGAATAGATGATTTTTGTGGTAATTAATAACATTGTTTCATAAATTACATTTAATGAATTAATATCAGGACAAAGATAATTTGTCAATAAATAAGTAATTATAACTTCAGACAAATAAGCAAAATTGTCTTTCTTTTCCTCATCTTTTTTATTTTCATATTTTTTGTGCATCATAGTTCAATTGTGTATATAAAATGGAAGAGAATTAGGTCAGAAAAAGTCAGATAGCACTATCTGAAATTTCTGTTTCTTTTCCAAATTAAATAAGCTGTTGAAATGTCTTTCAAAGGAAGAAGAGTTTATAATTTTAATAAACTCAAACATTAATTTTTTTCATTCCTGGATCATGATTTTGGTTTTATGTCTAAAAACTCATCATCAAATCCAAGGTCACATAGGATTACTTTACATTTTTTATCCTACAAGGTTTATAGTTTAACATTTAGGTTTCTTTTGATTTACATGTTAAAAAAGGTTTAAAATCTGTAGCTGGATTTATTACTTTTGTATATGGATGTCCAATTGTTCTAGCACCATTGTGGAGAAGACTGTCCCTTTTTTGCCTGTTGAATTACCTCTGATGGAAGTGGAAAATTACCACAAATCACTCATGTGAGCCAGACAGCAAACCCCTACTCACTGTTCCAAAACCTACTCACTGGGGCCCTTTTCAGAACCTATTGACTCAGGGCCCTTATCAGAAAAATCACACTCTCCGAAACTACTGTTTTAAACAGAAAACTGGAACTTTGGTCCCTCTTACCTCATTCCCTGTATATCTAATCCAACTATAAGTGGCAAGTGGGTCCCAGACTCCAGTGGGTCCCCCTCCGCAGGTTTCTCCTGAATAAACTTGTTACTTTTGAGCCACCACTCTCCACCCTCTATTTCTCTTTATTCTTTATCTATCCCTCTTAACTTCCCTTTCATACAGGATTTGAGATTCAGAGCACTGTTTAAGTTCACTATAACTAAAGGGCAGCTGGTTCCAGACCTGAAATCAATCCCCTCCCCAAAGTGAGATTTTTGTAGCCTGATTGTTATGTGAATGGAGCGAGAGCTTTTCTGAGCTCTTTATTGGTGTCCTCTGGAAAACTCATTCTTGTCTCTCCCCTCTTTCTGTCTGGCCAGGCCTCCAGATCACAGATCTATTCTCCACTTTGTTCCCAGATGTAACACCAGTCAATCTGGTCATCTCACGGAAGAGGTAAGATTCTGGGTCTCTTGCAGAGTTGCCCTGCTAGGGAGATTTGTTTAATTCTGGACACCAGGAGTCCTTGCCTGGGGATCAGAGTTGGAGACATCCACTTGCTCATGGGTGATCCAGCTCTGTCACCAGTTGGCAAGTTCTCCTCGAACAGCTCAACTTTTCACATTCTTCTCTGAATGAGAAAACCCCTCAAGGGAGCCCTCTTTTGAGATCCCTCGTTCTTTGGGAGTTCTGCTTTGTTTCTCTTACTCTAAATCCTGTTACTTTTCTCTGTCTGACCCTGTTTCCACGGATTTCATCATCCAAAATTACAAAAATAACCCACCCAGCCACTCTTTGTGTTATATTTACAGACATTCACCAGAAACTTTGGAAGGGTGAGTGAAATGGACAATTGCTTGATCACTTTTCTTCCAGGAGTTCTCTATTCCGTTTTATATACTCTCTCTCAAAATACTGGAACCCTGTCAGCCACGTGAATTCCAGACTCCAGGCTCAGGAAAGGCTTTGCTGGAGTGAGATTTACCAATCACTGTCTGCCTCAGCAGAGAAAATGTTAATCGGATCTTGCTTCTATTTCCTTTCATGGCCATCCATTCAATCAAGAAACTGAGGTCTCTCTTAGAAGCACCCTAATTCTCTGGCCAGGGCTAATCCCTAGTATGCATTCAGGGTCTCTAGAGATGACTGAAAGCCAGTTGATTACACATGGAAGCTCCATCTCCACTTTAATCTTTCATGGCTTCTTACCTGATGGTAGAGGAAAGGCCTCAACAGCTCCTTGGATAACAGGCTGAGATAACTTCTTAACATGACCTAAGGACTCCTAGGGCAAAATTCTACCCATTAGTCTACCAATGAGTGAGTAACTCCTTTCTCTTTCTCTGTCTTGTAGCAACCTCCCCCAATATTAGGGGCAGACAGATATGAATGGTGGGAACACTAGTATAAGAGAATAATTCTATCAAATGGGTCCACTGTGCTGACCCATGCTTTCTTTTCCAAAAGGCAATTTACCTGCAGGGGAGCCTGCCTGATCTACATGAACAGGCCACGTCACATTCCTCAGCAAACTACTATGTGCAGAGGCAATGCAGTCCCAAACTAATGTTAATAGGAGGAACCCAAGGAGATTTTTACCCTTAAGAGATTTTTGAGACCAGATCCTGAAACTCAAGGAGATAAGGATAATTCCTCCTAAACAGAATCCAATTAGAACCAGTTAGCATGGGCCAAAATGATCTAGAGTTTCCACGGCAGTAAGGACTTAAAAATCTGATGTCATCTTGCTCTCAGTCAAAAGTTGAAGTGCACCTGGGTGGGACTCTCTGTAAACTTCTCTGGTGTTCCCAGTAAAACTGGAAGTGCAGGAGAGGCAGCATCTGAATATCTTTTGCCTATCTCAAAAACACTTTTGAGTCTTTTAAAGGTGTTTTTATATGAATTGCTGGTACATAATAAAAGGAGTTTAAAATTGCTTTTTTTCTGGGTCTTCACCAAAAGCAAGATTACTAAGAGTTAAAATTCTACCAGGTGTAATTATATATGCAAAGAGTACAAAAGGTTTCACCTGTGTTTCAATTCAAGTACTGTATATAGAATAATATATTTGATCTTATTAAGAAAAGTCAGACACTTTATAAGGATTGCATCAGAATGCAGATTTAAGAAAGTGTCAGCAAGTAGGAAAGAAATATAAAAGGTTATAGGTATGGAAATATGCTTTGGTGTGAAAGATGTTTCTGAATTCAAGATTTCTCTTAAGGTCAAATGAGTGTTCAATTTGTATTTTATGTAAAAGTTTATAAAATGAAAGCTCATGTAGGTTTACAGGCAAGGTTACCAATAAGTGCTGTCTTTATCTGACATAGAAGGGCCACACTGCTGTTTGAAAGCCTGGCTTATATCTCTTTGCTTTGACTACGTCTTATCCTTACCATTAACACTGTTTCCTATTTAAAGTTAAGAAGGACAGATAACTTCAAATACTATTATTGATCCTAATTAAACAAAAGGGGTAACTATAAAACTGTAACATAGCATTCCTACTTAAAGACTGGTGAAACTGGGGGCTTGAGCAGTGGCTTAGAGGTTACAGCACTTGCCTGGCTTGTGTGAGGACGTAGGTTTGAACTATAACCACATACACAAGAAAGTGTTGGAACAATGGTAGCTACATGAGAAACTAAATAAAATTGATTCTTTCTCTCTTACAAAATATAAGGAAAAAAGAAACACTGGTGAAACTGACTTGATGGATGCTTTACACCAAAACCAGTATAGCAAAGTTAAGGAAGTTAAAGGGTTAAGGAAAACCTCAATATTTTGGTCCTTGCCCTGTTTGGTCAGTCAAAACTCAGGAGACAATGGGAATTCTCTAGGCCAACCAGTGCATAGTCTGTAAGAGTATGGTCGTTAGAATGGGAAATGTCTGATGCTTCCAAGGGAAGCCACATGTGGTCAGCAAGACCCTGACCCACCCTGGCAGATGGCATCACTGGCAGAGGAAGACTAAAGGAGCCCAAAAGCTCTCACATGTCCCTGAGAGTGACCTCCTGAGGAATCTCAGTTGAACTAGGAATTGACAGGCAAAAAAGTCAATTTTGACCAACGTGGTCTTAGACAGCTGACAGCTGACAGGAGAGTTATGACCAATTCCTGATAAAGGAATTGTGTTTAAATAATTTTTAAAACTATTAGAAGTATGAAATTAAAAAAGACAGGTCTTTTAAATAAAAATGGGCAAAATAGCTGAACTAATCATCATAAAAATGGTATAATGTTGGGGTTCCCTCTTGGTCAAAGATTTAAAAATATACTATAGAGCTGTAGTAACAAAAAAGCATGGAAATGGTATCAAAATAGGAATGAAGACCAACGGAATAGAAGACTCTTAAACAAGCCCACAAATCTTTAAATGTCTGCTCTTTAATAAAGGGGTGGGGGTCAAAAATATAACATGGATAGAGACAGCCTATTCAGCAAATGGTGCTGGAAAAACTGTACAGCCTCTTGCAGGGAATTGAAATTAGATGCTTATCTCTCACCTTGAACAAAAATCAAATTTAAATGGATCAAAGAATTGGAAATTAAACCAGCTACCATACAACTGCTAGAAAAAAATTAGGACCAACACTCCAGCTTATGGGAGTTGGCAAAACTTCCTCAATAAGACTCCCAAAAGGAAAAAATTAAATTCAAGAATAATGAGTGAGACACCATTAAATTAAAAAGCTTTTGTTTAGCCAAGGAATTAGTCAAAACAGTAAAGAGACAACATTTTGTAGGTTGTTTGTGATCCCTCTGACAGGGGACTAATATCCAAAATTTACAAAGAACCAAAAAAAAAAAAAAACTCAACAGAAACACAAATGATGCAATCAATAAATGGGCCAAAGACCTAAACAGAAACTTCTCAACAGAGGACATTGAGAAAGCCAATGTATACATGAGAAAGTGTTCTAAATCACACGTAATCAGAGAAATGCAAATCAAAACCACATTAAGATTTCACTTCACTCCAGTCAGATTGACAAAAATGAAGAATATAAACACCCTGCTCTGGAAAGCAGTTTGGAGAATCATTAAAAAAAAAATTAGGGATGAACCCACCCTGGGTATTTTTTCAGAGGAGTTAGAACCAGCACATTACAGTGACACAGCAGTGTTCATACAGTGTTCAGACAGTGACATTACAGTGTTCATAGCAGCTCAATTTACAATAGCTAAATTATGAAACCAACCCAGATGCCCCTCATTGGATGAATGAATCCAAAAACTTTGGTGTATATATAACATGGAGTTCTACTCAGCACTTAGAAACAATGAAATTGCAGCCTTTGAAAGTAAATGGATGGTGATGGATGGAAGAAATCATGTTGAACAAAGTTAGCCAAACCCAGAGAGTCAAGGGTCAAATATTTTCATTTATTTGTGGAGGCTGGAGCTAAACCCAGGCCTGTGTGAAAGGTAGTCAATCTCATGTATTAGAGTTAACAAAGGCATAGCAACACATAATCTAGGGCAATCATAGATATATATTGGGGAAGACGGGGGTGGGTGTAAAAGGGGGAGGGGAGAGAGGAAGAACAGGGAGGGGATCTAGGGGGTAATTCTGATTTAAGAATATATGCATATCATATTGTTACTTTACATGCATTTATTATTGTACAATAACAATTTTTAATAAAAAATAAAATGATATAAAATTGCAAAGTAACACATGAAAAGATACTTAATACCAATTGTCATTATAGAATTACAAATTGAAATAGCAATGAAATACCCCTTCCCAACTGTTATATTGGCTAAAATGCAAAACAAAGATAATTCCAATTAATAATAATTCATATCTTAATATGAACCAACAGGAATGTTCTTTCCTTCTGGGTAGAAATCCCAGATGACTGTAGCTACCCAGGTGCCCCTGGGCAGTGCTCGAGGTGATCTGAACCAGCCTGATCGTCCCCGCCGAGGGCCAAATCAGGAGATGAGTGCCGACGGCTACCAGGGTCCCCCTCATCTGGGTACCCCTTCCCTCCCAGCCGGGGAAATGAGTCAACCACACACAGAGGATGGCAGCCCAGAATCCATTTATTACTAAGGCATATGGGTTTTTATAGGGAGGGGAGATAGTCAAGGAATCAATAATCCTTCTAAGGGAGTTGCCAGGGGTTATGCAGATTTCGAGTACAGACAAACAACTAGGGAACAGCCTGTGGTTAGCACATTCCAACCACCCTAATCTTCTTTTTGCATAACAATTAGGAAGCTTAACAAAGCTAGACCTAGCAGCCCTTCCTGAAGGAACTTATGGAAATAGTAATAAGATCACTCTAGGGCAGCTGATGAAATGGAGTGAAGGTCAGACCCCAACAGATGACAGCCACTTTGGAAATCATTTTGGCAATTTTTTACACAGTTAATATTGTCCTATCGTATGATTTAAAAATTATGTTCCTATGTATTTATTGAACTGAATTGAAAATGTTGGTCCACACAAAACCTTCACATAATGTTTATAACATCTTTATTCATATTCATCAAAAATGGAAGTATTAATATATCCCTCAATATATGAATAAGTAATAAGTAAAATGTGGCACAGCCATACAATTGACTATTATCTACTCAATAGAAATGAATATTAAGCCCTGTGAAGATACGGATGCATTTTAAATAAATGTTCTCCAGTGGATCACCCTGTCTAGAAAGACTATATGCTGTATGATTCTTTGACATATGGTAATAAAAAGAAATCTACAAAATTATTAAATACATCACTAGGTGACAGAAATTCAGAAGGGAAAGGTAGAATTGCTGGGCAACAGGAACTTTTCAGAGTGTTTGTCTATTTGAAATGACACTATAATCCCAGATATATATGCCAATGCACAGAACATCATAGCACAAAAATCAATGTCTCTGATTAAATATTGAAGTGTTATAGAATTGATGAAGAATTTGATGAAGTAGATCTAATCGTGTTAGAAATGTATGTAAAAACCTCACTTTAGATGGTGGTGGTGACAAGAGTGATGAGTTAAGTAAATATGGAAATTTTAAATCTAAATTTAAAAGAAATTGCAAATAAACACTGTATATTACTTAATAATGCTTCCTTTCCTAGGTGTGTCTGTTATTCTGATGTCTTCCTACTTGTTTACCAGAATTGAGTTGGTAATTGACTGGTCAATGGTGGTAACTATGTTTTTCTCTGTTGGAGAGATTGGTAAGCAAGAGGAGGAAAACAATAATGAGCCATATAACTATTTGAAGTTAGGAGTCATGAACTCAAGAGTAGGAGCTCATGATAGCTTAAGAGAAGTACAAGTTTTTATAAAGAGAAATATTGACAGTTTTGATATATATGGAAATAGATATGCACACATAGATTTTTCTTTTTTTAGCTGAGATGTTCCAGAAGGAGCAATACACTATTAGCAATCTGCATCGTTAGCAACCTGGTCTTGACATCTAATACTGTTCTTCATTCAACACAAGGAACCAGGAATGTAGCAAGAAATGTTCAAATTAAGCCTGGAGTACCTTGTATTGCCAACAAGTAAGAAAGTGCTTGAAAAAAGTAAACAATCAAAAGCATATGCCAAGAAGTCACAGGACCAAATATAAGTGCTTCTCAATGGCCAAGGCTGGAATAACTTAAGAAAAACCAAAAATTAGATAATAGTATTGATTATAATACAAAATAGATATCCAAGATTCTGTAATAGTATAAATGAGTAATTAAGTAAATAAACACACAAGAAGGAAAGAGAATTATCTTGTGCAGACTCATCCCAAATATGTATATAAGCTTCATTCTCAAAGAGATGGAACATTTCTGTCACTCTTTAATTGTGGACTACACACAGTCAATTCTTTCTAAAGAGTACAGACCTAAAGGCGAAAAGGAGTAGCCTATGGTAGAGAAATCTGACAATCACTACCACAATCAGGAGCTTAAGGTCATTATCCACAATAGCAAGTCACGTTGATGATACGCTCTCTTGATTTTGTGATGGAAATGTCACTTTACCTTTGTGGTTTTCTTCCTCCAGCTATAAACCTAGTCTAATCATGAGGAAAGCATCAGAGCAATGTCAATTAAAGGACAGTCTGCAATATATCTCATCAGTGCTACTCAAAGCTGTCAAGGCTATCAAAATTAGGGAAAGAAAGAAAGATCCCAGGCAAGGAGAGGCTAAGGAGACATGATTGCCAAGTGTAATTTAGTTTCCTGGATGGGATCTGAGAATAGAAGTAAGAGATGAGGTAAAAAATTAAGAAAATCTAAAGAAAGTATGGCATTCAGCATTAGCTCATTGTAGCAAATACACATACTAGTGTAAGATGTTAGCAATAGGGGAAACAGGATATTGTGTATGTGGGTGTTCTTTTCAAATATTTTGTAAATCTCAAACTGATGTAAAATAAAATTTATTTAGGAGAAAGAACGTAAAAGAGTAGGTTGGAAGAAAGGAGGTATGAAGGAAGAAAGAAAAAGAAGGAAGATTCAGGAAAGTAAAGTGCCCTTTTTGTTATCAAGTTCCTTTCATTGTGTGTGTGTGTGTTTTTTTTTTTTTTTTGTAACACAACTCTGGAAGAACTGTCTATAAATCACTGTGTCTATGTCCTCATCTCCCATTTGGTTTTTAACTTACTCGAGCAGTGTTTCCCACTTATCACTCCAGTAAACTTGATCTATGACACCCACAACTTCATCTGCCCAAATCTGAAGGTCTCGTTTCTGACCTTGCCTTCTTGTCTTGCTCTGCGGCATCTCACACAGCTGAGTACATCTTCCTTCCTGAAATAAGTCTTTTCTTGGTGTCTTTACTGTTATGTTTTGCTTTTACTCCCCTTCAGTGGCTACTACTTTCCTGTCTTCTTGTTTTTGTTTTTTCCTGCTGAATTAGAAATTGTTGGAATTTCAGTCTTATTTCTAGCACTTTTGTTATTAATTGTTTATATTTTTTCCAGGACAGTGTTCAACAATAGTATTTCTCTTTAGCCCAGAAATACTACACACTATTTGGATTTGACTGAGGACATAATCATAAAGAAATAAAACATAATTGATTTTCCCATATAGGTATTAGCTCTTACCCTAATCTTTCTTATTTTTTATTTAGTTACTTACAGAGAGAAAAAATCAATTTTATTTATGTTTTTATCTGTACTTTGTTTCGGCGACACTTAGCTGCATATGTGGTACCTCGGTTTGAACCCAGGTCCTTGCGCTTGCCAGACAAGTGCTTCACTCACTGAGCAACAGCTCCAGGCCCTGATCTTACTTATTTTTAAAAATGAGAAAATAATCTACTTGGTTCTCAGACCAATCCAAGCCTTACCTTTAATTCCTTGTAATCTTCAGACACAATGTTCAGTTAATAAATAAATCCTATCAACTTTAAGTCTAAAATAATGCCCATAAGTTATCCATTGCGGTTTATTTCTACTACAGTTTTAGTCCAGATAGCTCCCCCAGACTACTTCAAAATATTTTCCCTTCCTTCGTTCTAGGGTAGCCAAGGTTCTCACTACTAAGGTGAAACAATACATATTTCTTCTGTAATTTCATGACTTTCAATCACCATATAATAGTCTACAGGCACAAATGGAATCTGGTTCCTGCTTATCTTTCTTTCTCTTGTACAACTGTAGCTTTGCTCATCCCTTTCCAGGAGGGTAGATTTGTCTTGTTCCTTGTATATGCCATGACCTGTGAAAGTTTAGGGCCTTACACCTTATAGGACCCTCTTTTGAAATGCTCCATCTTTGTTTCGCTA
The DNA here is from genome assembly GCA_004027875.1 of Aplodontia rufa. Taxonomy (NCBI): domain Eukaryota; kingdom Metazoa; phylum Chordata; class Mammalia; order Rodentia; family Aplodontiidae; genus Aplodontia; species Aplodontia rufa. The sequence continues at coordinate 33,603 of PVKS010015533.1, read as the reverse complement.
TAGGTTCTTGTCACAGCTAAATGTCACCTATTGAGAAAAGATCTTTGTGGACATGACAATCTGAATATTTCCCCTCAGTCTTTCTACTCCATAATTCTACTTTTATTGTATAGTTTTTTTAATTGTCTATGATAATACTATTGAAAGATTCCTTATTCTTTACTTGCTTTTGTAATGTCTCTTTCCTGACATCCAATGAGTTTCCTACTGAACATAAGCTCCAGAATTGCTATGACGTGGGGCACCTCCTTCCTGATGACATTGTTAGTGTCAGCCAGAACAAAACAGGTACTCAAAAACACGGAGCATGCAAGTATTTATTAATGTAAATACTTATTCATAGGCTAAGTGATTATTTAGTATCTATGGAGACAAATCACAGAGATTGACGCTGGATATATTTATCTACCATGTTCTAATTTTCCAGAACTGATAACTTTCTCATACAGTATGATAGGGTTCCTTATTAGGTCATAGCTCTGAATTAAAGAAATGCTATACCTTCCAATGTCTGAATTAAATTCCTCAGACTGGGATTTTTTTTTTTTTTTTTCTGTTTTCAGTGGAGATAAAGAAACATTTGTTATAGTAAGGGGAAAAGGAACTTCACTTTTGAATCGGATATACTAGGGTTTAATTTTGGCTAGGTAAGTAGATTTAATAAACTTTTACCTTATGAGGTTAACGACAACTCTGGAGCATTGGTTCCTTTATTTGTAAAGCATGTGCACATATAATTAATGTAGGAAAGTGCCATAAGGAAACTGTGTGCCTGATTCTATAGGAACCCAATAGTGAGCAGATCACTCTGGCCTTATAGATACTTCATAAGTAGGTTACTTTTGAGCAAGATTTTGATCATGAGGTAAGAATTTAGAAATTTAAGGATAATGACAATGCAGGAAAATAACAACTCTAAACATATTTAGTGGTATAAATCATGAAGACTTATACCAAGTACACAGACTTCTCCTCTATAAGTGGAATACCAGTTATATGTTGTAATTACAAATTACAGCAATATAATATAATCCAAGATCGTGGATTTATTAATACAGTAATTACACATAAACAGCTGTAATACTCTTTGCAGTCTTCCTAACTTTCTCTTAGTCAGTTGAATACAAACCACCTATTCAGGAGTGACAAGAGACCACTGATTGTCCCACAGTATCCATCATTGTTATTTCTCTAGTATTATTTCTTCAATTTTACAATGTTGCAGTTTTAGCAGAGCACATCATTGCCTAGCTAAAAATCTACAAAATTATTGCTCTAAGCATGGTCATGTGACTAAGTTTTCTTTGGTACAATGTTGCCATTTAAATAGAATGAGCCACCTCTAGACAAGCTCTAAGAAGGAATCCATAAATAGACATGCCATCCCTGTGCCCATTGTCTCTCTCTACAGCTGAGACTGTGAACAGGGAGGTGGGTGGTGAAGCAAACATCTTAAAATTCGTGTGAGTCACTTGCTTCAAGATTCCAAAATTAGAACAGAATTAAGCAGGATTACTGGTACACCCCATGGAGGAAAGGTTCATGCCTGCCTTTGAATAATTACCTGAGACTGTGACATAATAAAAAATCAAACTCTAGGGCTGGAGTGGTGGCTCGGTGGTTTTGGTGCTTGCCTGGCAAGCACGAGGACCCGAGTTCAAACCCCAGCACCATGTACACAACTAAGTGTCAGAGCAATGAAGGCCATGTGAAAAACTAAATAAAGTTATTTCTCTCTTTCTCTGTCTCTCTCACTGTCCCTCTCTCTTTTTTTTTTTTTAAATCAAACTCTAGCTCACTGAAACTATTAATTCATCTGTTACAGAAGCTTAGACTGTACCATAACTAATGTAGGAAGAATAATCCAAACAAACAAAAACAGCATATGCTAATTAAGATTTTCCTGAGACACAAATATTGACCACCATGACCATAATTTAGAGGATTCTCAAAAAGCATCTTATCAATTAGAGTTAAGCCCTTCCTTAGAACTTAACAAATGGTAGCTAAACTGGCATAACTACCTCCATGTGCTATTGCCCTAATGAATTTTATCAACCTATAAACAAAACTGAGAATGGAAAAGAGAGTCAGACATTGTTAGCATTGTCTGTGATACATATTTTTTCTGTCCAGTCTTATAAATTATTCTCCATGAAGCCAAGAAAATATGAAAGCTCCATGAAAATAATGTGCAGGGCTCAGGTAACTCAACAATAAAGGAAACTGCTATTTTGATCTCTGTTGGTGTCTGCATAAGCCATAGACCTTCTTATGTGCCTTTAATCTACGGGAGCATTGATACTGGTCAACAGATCAGTTATTCATATCAACATATTTACCTACATCAGGACTTTTGCTATTAAAAATATATTTGTGATTTATTGTAGATGACCTTTTCTCTTTGATATCAACTACAATGACAAAATAATAAACATAATGCTTGCATTTTACAGTTATTTTAAAATCTGAAAATCAGTACAATCTTATTTTTGCTCTGTATTTTAATACAAACCAGAAATTAGTGTGCTAAATCATTTAACAATATGAAGTCTATCATTTCTTTGGATAGACATAGAGACTAATTTAGAAGTTTATGAAAAGAATCTGGCTATGCAAGGTCAGTTTAAAGTATACTATTTTATTAAGAAAATATGATGCTGGCCTTTTCATATGAATTAATAAATAATCTTTGTTTTCTGGAAATTTTGAATTCTTTTTAAGACAATATCATTTTGAATAGATATGTTAAAAGTGCTCATATTTTTGCATTTATAAAATAAATTCCCCGTGGTTAGTTCATTTGGTAATTTATTGTGTTGTATTTATATACTTAACTTCATTATTTTTTTTCAAAATGTTATAAAAAGTTCCTAAAATTTTAGATAAATTTTGCAAAGTTGATAGGTCATTAAAATCTAAGTAACTATAATGAATATAAAATGTTATTAATTGGCATACATTTAAGAAAATAATTATTTAAAGTACTCCAGTGAATGATCAAAATGAATGCATAAATGCTGCACATAAAAGACTTTTACTTTTTTGGTAATATATGTGAACTACATTTTTCTTTTTGATTTATTACTTACTTCATATCATTTCAGATTTGTCATTTTTAGTAAAAAAAAAAACACTAGAAGTTTTTATCCTCAAATTCAGTGGCTATGTGAGCATTTATTTAAACAGCAAAATTGTTCAAAACAATCATTGGCATACAGTGGTATAGTTCCATAGTTACCTAGTTGCAGAGAGATATGATTGACCCAGTTGAAAAACCACTTAATAATGTCTTCCCCTGTGTTCCAACATATTCCAAGAATTCTATATAAAAATGCATAATAACTTGGAGATTAAAATGTCAAGCTTTTACATTTGCTCCTAAGTTCATCAAAGCATCATTATGGTGTGTTTTAAAGGAAACAATGATATACAAAAATCAGCATTAGATCCTGGCATCATTGAATGTTGCTGCTACAGATACAAATTGCAGTACTGAATAAAGAAGGTAATATTCAGTCTTATCAAAATGTCTGGACTGTCTTTGACCTTCAGTAAATGTTAATCACAGCAAGAAAGGGTACAATGATGATGATCTTGTGTATATGTGAATGTGAACTTGTTTTGATCCAAGGGAATATGACATCTGTTTGGAGCAAAACTGTCCTGTCTAGCACTCATGGTACTTTTCAATTAAGGAAAACCACTAGTATATTTTACAATATATATATATTTTTACTTCTTTTATTTCTTTCTTTCTTTTTTTTTTTTTTTTTTTACAGCAACATTCTTTGATACCAACTGCTGGGAGATTCTCCAAGAATTAACCTTGATTACTACTAAGAAAAGAATGAGAAGTTTTGGTTTTTGGTTCTGCTCTTCCCCTTGTCATCCAGAAATTGAACATACATTTTATGAATGTGTTAAATTATGTATACTTTTTATTTTATGATCTGCATTTTGTATTGCAGTTTTATTTTAGAAATACTAAAAATGAGTCAATGCCATTTACTTGAAATCTTCAACAGGTAAAATAAGACAATAGATGACAGATATGACTAAAATCATTGGATATTTAAACAATCACTGTAGTTAACTAGTATAATATAGATACTAATTCCTTGCAGTTCACTACTATATAGATTTATCTTGTTGCTCCTGTTACCACAGACATAAGTGTTGATGTTCCATAACTTGAAGAATTTATTTGCTTAAGATCTAAATTGATGACTGTGACTAGTTTCCATTCATCATTTCCCATTTTCATTATGTCTGAATTTCAGATAAATGTGATTCAAGATCAGTAGCCTATGGCAATTTCACTGAGATGAAGGAAGATGAAAATAGAAAAAAGAAAAATTGAACTGACAAGGCTATACAGAAAGTTAGTGATGTACAGAGCTAAACTCTATCTGCTGGATTAATAACCAACTCACAGAAGCAGCATAAAATAGAAGACATACAACATTCACTCTCTGGATGATTATTTAACATTTCCTTTATAATGTAATGCCTATATTAAGTGAGCTTACTTGAGTTTATTTTTAGTAAATAAAATAAATTTATGTGGAGAAAGATATTCAATACAATTGTGCACCATTTCTAAACCATTAGGTCACAAATGGAAAGTTGTTTTTGGAAAGCACAAAAATGAGAAAGCATAAAATAACAATATCAGAATAACATATTCTTTGGGAAAATTGTATGTGTGATAATTTTTAAAATTTGATTAAAAGTGATAATATTTAAACAATTGAGGAAGCAAGAGATATAATTCCATTTATTTATTCACTTGACCACTATTTAAGAATTAACTCTGACAGGGCAAGAATTTGTGTACAATCTGATTCATTGATGAGACAAACTGCCACTGCATTTACCACATTGAGCTTAAATTCCAGTGAGAGGTATGAAAAGTGAGCCCCCAATTATGGCAAAGTAGAATATATTGAAAGATTATGGGGTGCAAGAAGAGAAGGGCTGGGTCATCTAATGGTGGAAGAGTGGTCAAGGTTATCACCTGTTGAAAATGGTTTTCAGACTGAGTCTTGAATAGAAGCAAACCTTAGCTAGACTGAGAGAATCAGGTATTTTTGGAATAATGAGTCAAATCATGAGGATTTACATGCTACTGATTACATCTTTTCTTTAGAGGATACATTTACTAATGTGTTTAAAACTCAAAAGCAATTAAGATTTTTTATTAAAATGATTTATAGTACAGTGTGAAAAAAGGATAGGAAGTATGCTACTCTGTAGTGGGGAGATTAGCTGAGAAATTGTGAAAGTTTTGAAAGACATTTTCATGACTTTGCCAAAAGCAAATGAGATGGAGAAAAGTAAACAAAACCAAAAACAAAATGCAAAAAAGAACCCCCAAAACTTCAAATTTAAATGTTAAACAGGCATTAGAATTGACAGCACATGGTGACTTGGTAGATATACATGGGATTTAAGAGCTATAAAAGGCTAGGAAGAATATGACCCTTCTTTCCTAGCTAAATCCCTACTGATGAAGAGTCTAAGAGGAAAACATAGATTGATAAACTGTGGTACAGATGTTCTTCCTGGGGCCAGATTGTCCTGGTTTCATAATCCAGCACACTCATGACTAAGTCCACACTTAGTCATGGAATATTTTTTCTTGTCTATGCTCATTTAGTTTTTATTAAGTAGAGTTTTTATAGCAACAGAAACAAGGTTATTGTGACTGTTAAAGGAGATAACTGTGTGGAGCATTCAGATTCATGCCAGGTACATAGTAAACACTCAATGAACTTTGAATATTGTTTAATTATTTGATATCTATGAAATATGCAAGAGGACATTTCCAAAAATGTCCTCACATAGATTTTATACAAATGGTGCTTGACTTAGAGGCAGAGATTAGGGATTATCAGAAATAATTTGTTTTATGATGGAACAACAGGTGAAGATTATATAAAGTAATAATGAAAAAGTACTTCAAATAGTTCTTCAGGAAGTACTAAATAACTGAGGAATTAGAGATTTAGGTGAAAGAATACAGTTTGACAAAATCAAATGAAAAAACATGTCAATAAGAATGTGCTTCAAAATTAGCATCCTGGACTTGCAGGAAGAAGATGGGTTCGGGGTAAAAAAGAGTCAAGCTAGACTAAATGGTGGTAATATTTTTAAAGTTTGAGGACAGATGAGATTTTAAGTGGAAAAATTGACCCCCAACAGCAGCAGACTCCTCTTCACATTAAGAGATCTGAGGACTGGATAACTTCCATATTGAAAAGTACAGAAAAAAAGGACACAACGGGAGAAAAAATGAATAAGTGGGAGTGGAATATCAGGCAACTCAGAAAACATGGTGTCAGAGAAGCCAAACAAAAGAGGAAGGCTTTAAGAGTATTAATATTGAGGAAGATGAAGACACTGGCACTGGCCATCAGCATCAGAGGAAACCAGGAAAGACCAGAATCAAGCCAAGGTAAGGGTTTTTCTGATTTCTTTATTACTTCCAATGCAGGATAACTAGTCTGGAGAAGAATAATGAGGCGGATGGGTTGAAAGCAAGTCACGCCCCATATTCTACACCGGAAATCTCACCTTGTCTATGCGCATGCATACACAAGCTGCTTTCTTTAAGCAGCTTGAGCTTTACTGAAAAGAGGAAAAGTACCAAGCTCTGAAACCAGTTGGAAATTTAAATTTTAAAACTAAACTAATAAGCCAGACTATATCTGAATATAAAATGAGATTAATGGACCAAAATCGTAGAAAAAGCATGAAGTCAGAATAAAATGTGATTTAAAAACTTGTTTGTCCAATAGAAAAGCAAAGTTAAATGGTGAAAATTTGAAATTAGTATTTGGGAACAAATAAGCTGGTTTCCTTGATGTCACAAAGCTTATTCTTTATTCCATTATATATATATATATTAATTTATACATACATACACATATATGTATGTTCATATATTAATTTTCATTTCCCTCTGCATGATAACAATATTTTGCTACTTTATTTAGTATCTTTTCTTCTTTAGGGGTAACAACATATTTGGATTTGGTAGATTAATTCAAAGTAAATGAAAGAAAAAATAGAACTCTTGCAATTATAATTCATGTTATCTTTCTTGACTAATCGAATAACAAGCTAAGATATATAATTTAATCATGATATACTTGAAACAAACTTTCCTTTATGTATTTTTACTAAAAAAGTATTTAGTAACAGACTTTATGCATCCTAATAAAATGTTCTACTTTAATGCAAGTAGATCTAGCTATGTGTATATGAGTGACTCAAAATGATAAAATTCTGTTGGCTGAAACCAAAACTCAAAACAGACATTAAAACACAAGAATTAATGAAGCCAGACATAATGTTTTCTGAAATAACTATTAGTTCTGGATCAGAAAGTATCATGAATCTAATCGGTGTCAAACTGTCTGGCTTTTATACATGTTGTTTGAAAACAAGTTTATCTTTTCAAGTCTCTGCTGTTTAATGTATAAAATGATTGACACTTTGGGATATATATATCAAAAGAAAGCTGATCATAAACCACAAAATACAACAGGAGTCCTTATTATAAGTGACTAATGAGTATTGTACTGCGCACATATAAATTTCTTTACTGATTGCCTTCCAAGTATATATGTTTAAGTGCATCTAAAATCTAAACACAACAGCAAACAGATTCTCGGACAGCAACCATGTTATGCAAGCACTCTCATTTCGTTTACATTTTTTTAAAAATTTTGTTGAGGAGATGTGTTGTTGTAAAATCATAAATGCATATCTGTTCACCATCTTTGACTAACTAAAGATTAAGTAAAGATCATGACCTGACCTGATATCATGAAGCGTATTTTTTTCAAACATTTACCACCTACGACCTATGTATTCTGTTTCTTCTGATGAATTTTCCGTCTTGAGTAGGAAAATTGATGTTATTCTCATGCTTTATTTTAAAATTTGTCGATTCCTTCTATTTTCATCATGTTTTTAAATTTTTTCAGAAGTGAAAAGATGAACATTTTAAATTTCTGGTGTTCTGAGAAACATTGTTGATGAAGATGTTAGTCTTATTTATTCATCTTCCCTCTCAAGTAATCAGTCCTAGGCCAATTTTGTGCAAAATTGATTTTAGTCTATCTCTTGGTATAACACAATATTGTTGATCATGCAGTTTTCTCAATTACACATGCTGTGCCTCTCTGTCTCACTGTTTTTCACCTCACTTGTTATACTCATTTAAAATTTTAGATATAATTATCATTCAGAACAGTTCTTTTGCTTTCCATACAAACACTCAAAATGAGGCTAGATGGCTGTGATTTCTCTCTAATAAGAGTGGAGAAAATGGGTAGCTCATTCCTTTCTTCAAACTCTAAATATATTCCATAACTCTAATATGTCCTACAATGAGGGGTCACAGCTGTTTTCTTCATGAAATAAAAAGTATTATCTGTTAGATCCCATGCATGTTTCCTAATTCTGTCGTCATGAAGAAGCACACCTATGATTTATTAAAATAAATTCATGAAATAAATTATTAAACACATTTTACTATACACTAAATTATTAATATAGTATTTCTATTCTAGAGCTATAGTATTATAAGATTATAACTTTAAAATCAAGATAATTTTATATATGAGTATTCAACAACACGCATATAAATTTTAACTCTTTATTTTAACTGTTTCTTTCCACCAGTAGCTAAATTATTTTTCATAATTATTCTATAAAAATTTATTGAAGTTTTTATTAGTCAAGATACTGTCATTGAACCACTTGCTATTCTAAGAGAATAGTATAATTCCAAATCTCAGAAATGATCATCTGTCTCTCTCAAATTTGTCAGTCTCAAACATAAACTACAGAAAATATGACTAGAAGCCATCTTATTACAAAAGGCTGATTTTCTCAACCTCTCAACTCCTGCATCCAATCTGCAAATCTGCATCCAATCTTTGCTCATCCCTTGTGGATGCTCATATTTTTCTAGATCTTCACCCCAGTCCATTTTTCTGTCTGTTGCTGAAACACACTCCGAGCTGACTTTCTGTGTGTACTTCTCCTTTCCCAAACTGTCTTTACAATGCAGTGGAAATTATCTTTTTGAAATGGCAATTGGTACATATTATTCCCAAAACTTTTACTTTACAAAGACCCATATCTCTACTAGTTTACATGACCCTCATTAGTTGGGCTCCTTACTCCTTCAGTGCTTATGGAACTATCTCTTTTCAACTTGCCTAATTCTTCTCTACCATAACACCTTTGCTTTCTGCCAAAATACTCATTTTTAAAAAAGAGAGAGAGAGTGAGGGGCAGTGTGAGAAAGAGATAATCAATTTTGTTTATTCATCTAGCATTTCTCCGGCGTTGTATATGTGGTATTGGGGTTTGAACCGGGTCTTGTGCACGCAGAGTAAGCGCTCCAACTGCTGTGCCACCACTCCAGTTCTGAAAAACACTCTTGATGCTTTACCCTCCTTTCCTCTCACTCCCCAAGCAGTACATTCATCCTCCTTCTCTCTCTCTCTCTCTCTCTCTCTCTTGTTCTCTCTTCTTCTTCTTTCTTTTCTTCTCTCTCTTTCTCATTTTACCATTGTTATTTCATTAAAAAGCCTAACAGGACTGCCTTGAGTTAGTAACCCCTTACCACATATACATGAGTTATTGGTTAGTGTCACTTCAGTCATTCCTATTCAGCTATTATAGGACATAGACCATATCTAGAACACTCACTAGTATATACTTAGTATATAGTATTAAGTATTTAATCAATAAGAGGCTTTATTACAATAAAATATTGACAAAATATTGGTTGTAAAGAAATGAAATTTCAACACCAATGAAAAAGGAATTCATTTAATTTGTTTTAGTTCAGTTTAGAACGGTCAGAATATTGTATGACTTTAAATGTATCTGATAATACTAATTTTTTTTTAAAGAGAAAGGGACAGTGAGAGAGAGAGAGAGAGAAAGAGAGAAACAATTTTTATTTAGTTTTTCATGTGGCCTTTGTTGCTCTGAGACTTTGTTGTGTACATGGTGCTGGGGTTTGAACTCACGTACTTGTGCATGCTGGGCAAGTGCTATAACCGTTGAGCCACTGCTCGAGCCCCTGATAATGTTATTTTTAATACAGCTTTCTTGAAGTCAAAATTTTTGTGCATTTTTAAAAAATAATCTTTATAAATTAAAACACGTTTATTCACTTGGGAATATGAAACACCAAATTATTTTATGTCCTTGTATGAATATACCATAATGAAGTCCACTTATATATATAAAATTATAATGCACTAATTAAGATAATAATAATGATAATAACAGGAGGGAGATCAGAGAGGAAGGAAGGGAAAGGAAATGTACTGCAGAATTAGATTCATCAAATTATGTGCATGTATAAAACAAGCAAAATGAATCCCACTATTACGTGTAATCATAAATTACCAATATAAAATAAAAATAATTATTTTATGTAGTTATTCTCCTACATTTTAAGAAATTACATTATATTCATTGCAGAATGAATATAATTGCTATTACTCTAACAAATTTTTATCGTATAATAAAATAATAGACTTGCTTTCTTCATTGTTTTAGACTCTATTGTTTATGTGGAATACATATAAACATTGGGTTTGGATGCACAGTTGTTTATTTCTCTTAGTATCAATGTAAAACTAATTTTGGAATTATTAATTTGTTTTCCTTATGAACAGACCAATAATATATATCACAATAATAATAATTTTATTATTAACAATTATAAGGATCAATGTAAACACAGTATAAACACATATATCAAAAGAAAATAAATATACTAATCATCCATGAGTCCATAATACAGAAATATTCATGCCTAAAATTTTGGTTAATATCTTTCCAGAGTTTTGAAAATTTTTCCATACCTTTATTATTTTATTTCAGAATCAAATAAATGCATGAGTAGGGCTACTACACAACTTAAAATTATGAAATGAGTTGTGGAATAAACTTTTTGTGCGTCATTTTTATAGGTTCAAATTCTATGTGATCTAATGTTGCACAGATTCTAACACTTAGAATAAAAGCTGTGACTATACTATACTTCATTATACTATACTTTCATCTATAAATTCATATATAACATTTATTAAAATGTTGCTATTTTAGATATTCACAAGATGAAAAATATCTATTTTTATTTTGAAATAATATCTGATTATTTTCAAATGTTCCAAAATGTATGTGTTAATTTTATTTGTAATAATTTATTGAGTAGATTAATTCTCATAGAAAGTAATGTTTTATTATTATAATAATTGGGTCATACTATTGTCAAAGTAAATTTTTAAAGTGGGGATAGCTACTTGAATAAAAGCTGGACTTAAATTTAGCCTATTTATTATTTCAAAAATCCATTTTTTCTTGAGAAATTAAGCTCTTGTAACATCAAAAAGAAATCATTTTTTCACTTACAGTTATTGCAATAATGCAGTAGTGTATGTTAATGCATGATTTGGTGAAAATGAATTGGCCATTAAGGAAAGACTTAACTCAAAAAAGATTTAGAATTCTTAGTTTTATGTTTTCTACTACTAGTTTCCTACATATTAACCAATATCTGTAATCTAAGTATTATGGATGTGATTTTCATTTTATCTTCATTCTGACTGCATTTGGATCACATACTCACTGTTCCTCTAGTCTCAAGGTGATGTCCTGAGCACTGTTTCAGATGGGATTGAAGTAATATAATGTGATGGTTGAATTTGTTATCAACTTAACTAGAAGATGATCTTGTCTAGAATCTGATCAAATATTATTCTGAATGTTTTTGTTAGTATACTTTGGGATGAGACGTTTACATCAGCTAACTGCGTAAAGCAAATTGCCCTCCTTCACAGAAGTTGACTTCATCCACTCAAAGGAAGGCCTGAATAGAACAAAAACGTACATTCCAAGTTATAGTAACTTATTCTCTTCTGATTGCCTTCAAACTGGAGCATCGTATTTATCCTTTGTTCAGACTAGAACTGAAACATCAGCTCTTCCTTGGTCCTAATCCTGACAGCTTTTGGACTGGAACGACACCATCTGCGCTCCTGAGTCTCTGGCTTCCTAACTCACCCTGTCAATCTTAGTGCTTGCTTGCCTACATAGTTGTGTGAGCTAATTCTTTATCCTAAATCTATGTGTCTATTTCTGTATAAATGTCTCTATATCTACCATCTATTATCTATCTGCCTATCTATCTATCTATCTATCTATCTAATCTATCATCTATCCAGCATCATATTTGTTCTATTTCTCTAAAGAACCTTAAATGCATAAATATTAAAATCACCAAAAAAGGTTCAGCACAATCCAGACATATTTATTTAGACACCTAATCTACAAATCATTTAAACTTCCTTCCTCAAACACTACCCCTACTCTAAAAACAAAAAATAGGGAGTAATAAAAAGACTTTAATAAACGAGAAGACTTAGAGATATTCACAATGCATGAAAATTAATCTACATAGCCAGAAGCTCACATATGTGTGATCTATAGATTATTCTTATTACTTCTTGGAATAATTCATACACTTATGTTAAGTATTTTTGTTGATCGTTGTATCCGTTCCCTATCAGTCCACAGAAATCTGTCAAAAACAATTACATCCCTCCAAAGAAACAGGTGGCACTTCATTTTCTAGATTCTGAAAACCTATCTCCCACAGTCCCTTTCTGTTCACTCCAATGTGGCATGTGTTATTCTTTCCTCCAATAAACTATGAGTAGATGTGACTAATAAACTCCTGTCAGTTTCGTCTACCTAGTATCAGCATCAAGTTTTTGATATAACATGATTCTAGAGCATGAGTCTTCCCATGTGGAGAAAATAGGAAGAGATTAAAATGTAAATTACAAAAACAAGGTTTATAGGAAATGAATTAAAATATTACATGTTATACATAGAGGTTCTTATCCAGATTTTGTTCTGATAATGAATATATTTCGAAATATGCACAAGCAAGATTAACACATGAGTCACATAACAGTGAATCTGAATATTACAATATCAGTTATGTCATTAAAATATGTACTACTCAGGATGCTGAGGCAGGAAGATCACAAGTTCTAGGCCAGTCTGGGTAAGTTGGCAAGATCCTGTCTCAACAAAAGGGGTGGGGGGTGGAGCTCAATGGTAGAGCACTCATGGACTAAATTCCCAGTAGCTCAAAGATATTAAATACGAGAATAAGAATTTCATAATTCAACTTTGCTTCTTAGAACCTGACACCCCTAAAATTTTCTTCTCAAGGTAATGGGTCCATATTTTTTCCTGTGATAAAATCCTTACTAATTCCTAATAATATCTCTAAAATATACTGAAAAGATGATTTCAGGACACTTTATCTACAAATGACATTTTTTTCTAACTTAGCCATAGTTTTGGAAAGAGTTCTCATTAATAAGGATTTTTTTTTTAAAACTTACTTGAGTTGGAAACTAATCACTAAGGAAACTTTTTAAGTTTTACTCTAATTTATTTATTTTTTTGCCTAATAACTTAAACAATGCTCATTGTGTTATATGCATTGTAGAGTTTAACTACAGCTTGTATAAATAGTTATGTATAGGTATGAATTATCACTCATTTATAATGCTTAAAAATTTTATTTTAGCTATGTCATTATTTAAAATAAAATAGGAGACAAGTGTTCTCTTTTTGTTTGTTACCATTGCAGTCTTCACTGTTGAAAAATTGGGATTGTATAATACTGTGCAAAGCTATATTATACCCACATTTTTTTTGGTACCAGGAATTAAATCTAGCAGTGGTTTACCACTCTGTTACATCCCCACCCTTCTCATTTTTTAATTTAACAAGCTCTTGCTAAGTTGCTTAGGACCTTGCTTAGTTTCTGAGGCTGACTTTGAACTTGCAATCTGCCTGCCTCAGTCTCCCAAGCTGCTGGGATTACAGGTATATGCCATCACACCTGACTATATTCTAAATTTATACATATTAAAATTATTTTACAAAATGTATATATATTGAGCTCTTCAGAACTTCAAACTTCTGTAGCAATTTGTTATCATAATGTGCATTAGTGATTCCATTCTGGCCCAAAGCACTATTATAACTCTCCAGCATGATTTCAGTAACCTTGTAGTGAATGTCTCTATGTCTTCTTTGTGCTCCGAAGGCAATCTTCATTTTATTGCTATATCAATTTTCTCTAGAAATTTAAATCATTGTGGTATACTTCTTTGAGAGCCTTGTACTTAAGAGAGAAATCCAAAGTGTTTATATATATGGTTTTCAAATTTGGATCTACATGAGAATCATCAGGGCTATTTTTAAAAATTGTCCATGGCTAGACCTTAGCCCAGATCAATTGAATCAGAACTTCTAATAGGTGACTATATACTTGTACTTTTTATTTTTAATTTACAATGTTTATTGAGAGATTTATCATAGAACATATAAGATTTTAACAAAATAATATAAAATTTGTATATATTCTGGATATTAGAATTACCCCCAGGAGTGTCCCCCCTTTACCCACCCTTATCCCTCCCTTCCCCTTCACATAATATCTCTAAAAAAGTATTATGTTGTATAACATTACAACTTATCTGGATTTAACATATGACCCTGGCCACCTCTCTCAATGGCCAGGGTCTAGTTCCAGCCTCCACAGATGAGTGGAGACATTTGACCCTTGGTTCTCTGGGTTAACCTTATTTTACTCAGCATAATTTCTTCCATAGCCATCCATTTACCTTCAAAGGATGCAATATCATGGTTTTTAATTGCTGTGTAGAATTCCATGGTATAAATGTATCACAGTTTTTGGATCCATTCATCCACTGAGGGACATCTGGGTTGTTTCCATAATCTAGCAATAGTAAATTGACCTGCTATGAACATAGATATTGCTGTGTCACTATAATGAGCTGATTCTAAATCCCCGGGAAAAATACCCAGGAGTGGAATAGCATGATCATATGGTGGGCTCATCCCTAGTTTTTTGAGGATTCTCCATACTGCTTTCCAGAGGGGCTGTACCAGTCTGCAGCTCCACCAACAGTGTGTTAGCGTGCCTATCTCTCCACAGCCCCTCCAGCGTCTATTATTGATTATTTTCTTCATTTTTGCCATTCTGACTGGTGTAAGGTGATATCTTAATGTGGTTTTCATTTGCATTTCTCTGATTACTAGTGATTTGGAGCAATTTCTCATGTATTCATTGGCTTGATCAATATAATCGTACTTTTAAAAAACAGTTCCCTAAAAACTGTACAGACACTGTATAAACACATGGAGATTGAGCAATACACCTGTGAATGATGAATGAGTGGTAGAAGAAACAGGGTAGAAATTTTTTAAATTCTTTGAATAAAATTATTATGGCAATATAATATAGAAGAACCTCTGGGACACTATGAAGGCACTTCTAAGAGGAAATCATATAGCTATGAATTTCTACATAAGAAAACCAGAAAGATCCCAAATAAACAATCCAATGGTGCTTTTCAAGTCCCTTGAAAAAGAAAAAAAATCAATTTCAAAACCAGATTCTATATACTACTAGGCATTCCAACCAGAGCAATTAGCAAAAGAAATAAATATAAAGGATTAAAATGGAAAAAAAGAAGTAAAATTATTACTCTTCACAGATATGATTCTATACTTAGAAGATCCAAAAAACTCCTCTAAAAACTGCTAGAGCTAATAAGCAAATTCAGCAAAGTAGCAGGTTACAAAGTCAATATGCAAAAAATGAATAGCTTTCATATATAACAATGAAGAATTTTTCCAAGAAAGAAATCAGGAAAACTATCCAATTCATAATAGCTTCAAAACAACAACAAAATCAAACACAGGGAATAAATCTAACCAAGAAATATTTATTTCTTTGTTAATATTTGTGAAAGACCTTTACCGTGAAAGTTATAGAACATTGAAGAATGTGATTGAAAAGGACCTCAGAAGATGGAAATACCCTCCCATGTTCATGGATAGGCAGAATTAATACTATCAAAATGGTCGCAGTGCCAAAAGCAATATACATATTCAATGCCATCCATCCCTGTCGAAACACAAGTGACATTCTTCACATAACTTGAACAAAAAGCCCTAAAATACATTTAGAAGATTAAAAGACCCAGAATAGCTAAAATAATTGTAAGCCAGAAATGTAATGCTGGAAGTATCATTAACCTGACTTCAAATTATACCAGAGATATAGTAACAAAAATTACTTATCTATACACACATATCCATGTCTATTTGTGACTATTATTTTTATATCCATCTGCTATGCTAAACTCAGAATTTGTTTTTAAAGAGAGAAGGACAGTGAGAGAGAGAGAGAGAGAGAATCAATCTTATTTAGTTTTCATTTGGCCTTTGTTGCTCTGACACCTCATTGTGTACATGGTGCTGGGGTTTGAACCCAAAGACTCACGCATGCAAGGCAAGCACGGTAACTGCTGAGCCGCTGCTCCAGCCCTAAACTCAGATTTTTAAAAACATATCCTGTTATATACATTTTGAATTTTTCTAAATCTGGGAACAATCTAGAATATTAGTAGTCAATTTGAGAATGCTAAATTCAATTAATTTTTTTAATCATTATATTAGTTGTGTCTCAGTCAAAAAATGCAAACAGTGGGAATGATATAAATATACTATTGTAGGAATTAAGTCTTCTGAGATTACAGGTGCTGATAAAGCGTTCTATAAATCTAATGTAGGCCATGTGTCAGCATCCAGAGTCATGTGATAAAGTAAATGAACATGAAATGACATAGGGAAGAGCAATGACAAGTTAGAATTTCTAAGATTAAGCTCGTACTCATAAGGAAAACTGAAAATCCAGGCAACAATGTTGGTGATTTAAGTGAACAGCAGATATGCTAATATACTTGATCATGCAGCTGCATCCAAATCATGTCTAAGATTTCGAGAGATTGAAAAATAATATTGGAGAGGAAGAAAAGGAGCTGCAGCTTAGCCACTTTCTCAGGACTGCAAGAAGTGCCAACACAACCTCACCAAAATATGTAGCTCCAACAGCACTGAACCCTACTTTCAAAGATTTAAATATCTGTTGCTTCATTTTGTCTTCCAAGCCTTCAAGTTTCTGTAGGTTAAGTCAGCCTTATTTCAGAACTATGCATAGAAGGAAATTCAGAAAAGGGATTCAACTGAGCTAAATCAACATAATTTTCCACCTCCAATATAATCTATTCCTTTTCATCTTGTCACAAATATATGCTGTTTTAAACAATACAGAACTTCCAAATAAAGGCATAGTATAATGATGTAATACTGCAACTATAGTAATGCAACTACCTGCTTTAAAACTGAAAGCATGCTAACCCTATCCCCAAAATAAGATATAAAAATTATTTCACATCTCAGTGAGGTGTTCATTCATCTTCTAGCTAACCCACACTCCTCATGAGCTCTCTTTAACTATTGAGACATATAGTCAACTTCTATTAATAATTATGTTGGATAGTAGGGCAATGAAGTTGGGAAAAATTAATTATGTATATATACTCAAATAGGTTTATATCAATATAAGGAAGAAATACAAATTATTATTGTGATGCTTCATCTAGTTTGTCAACTTGAGGAATGCCTAGGATTAAACGAATTCTGGTTGTGTCTGAGAGTGTTTCCAGAGTTGATTGGCATGGGGAGATTTTCCCCCAGTGTAGATGGCCGTGTACAATAGACAGAGAACTTGGGTCAAACAAAAAACAGGAACTTCAGAAGGTTTGAAAGCTCAATTTTTCTTGAGTATGTGCTTCATTGCTACACCTGCTGTGGACATCATTCATTCTTCTTATTCATTCTTCTGAATAAGGACTTCCAAATCAAGTCAGAGTTACCAGATTATTTATTCTTCCATCGTGGAACCTCACCAGAAATTATCCAGGAGTTTTCTAAAACTTGTCTCATTCAAGAGCTGATTATTTGTCCCCCCTCTGAGGCTTCCATCATTTTAGGCTGAGCTGCGACTGGGTCATCTGGCTCTTCACCACACAGTCATTATGGGACTATCCAGCTTCTGATCATGTCAGCCAACACAATAAATCTCCTTTTGTAATTACACACAAACACAGTTCCTGTAGGTTCTGTTCCTCTAGAGAACTCGAACTATTACAACTATAACCTTTGTTTCTGCAGCTGTTTGTGTGGTCAGAGTTGATACTTTTAATCATCCTGGATTACTCACTCCTGACCCTCTGTCATTAGTCACCATTTTAAGTAGGCATATTTTCCTATCTGATAGGAAGGCCCAAACTTCATTCCTGAAGTTCCTGCGCCATCATCAGTTCTGCTAAATTTGAGTTTTTGTGGTTTTAAATTGACCTTAGGCACAGGAAATGGGACTATTAAAAGGCACTCAGGGGAATCACCTACATTCCAAACAATCTTTCTTACAGCATTGTGCAGAGGCAACCTAATTTCCCAAGAGAGTATGGTGACTCTCATCCTAATCTTCTCACAAAGTAGAATACCCTCCTTCTTTGTTGATTCACTGGCATCGAGAGCCTGAATTGCCTAAGTGGCAAAATAAAATTTCAGTTTTTTTTTCTTGACGAAGTCTTATATATTGGAGGGAATCGTTGTTACATATTCATGCATACATGAATATTGACAAAATAAGATAAGGCTGATCCAAGTCCAGAATCCCCCTCCCCCCTTTGTGCACTCCCTGCTCTCATGTCTCCTCTGCATTACCTCCATGTTATAGATAGAAATAAGCATATACACGTGTATTAATTTTAAAATTTCTGAGTTTCTCTGCCTGCCTGTGTATAGTTCTCATGGGAGTCAAGAGTTCCCAGTTGCATTGATAACTGCCTAATCCCTCCCTCTTCCTGTCCTGAAAATTCAATATTTTCTTTTTTTTTTCTTAAGAGAGAGGGACAGAGAGAGAGAAAGAATCAATTTTTATTTAGTGTTTCATGTGGCTTTTGTTTCTCCGAAACTTCACTGTGTACACAGTGCTAGGGTTCAAACCCAAATACTTGTGCATGCCAGGCAAGCTCCATAACAGCTGAGCCACCGCTCCAGCCCCAGATTTGACATTTACTCAGCATACTTTTCTTTTCTTTTTTATTTGTTTGACATAATCTTACATATTGTAGAGAATCATTGTTACATATTCATGTATACATGAATATTGACAAAGTAAGTTAAAGGCGATTCTAGTCCAGGATCTCCCCACTTAATCCATTCCCCATTCTCATGTCTCCTCTGTGATACCCATATAATATAGATAGAAATGAGCATATGGATGTTTATTAAATTTTGAAATCTCTGAGTTTCTCTGCTTGCCTGCATATAGTTGGGCTTCTCATGAGAGTCAAGTGTTCCCAGTTGCATTGATAACACTCCCCTAATCTCTCCCTGCCTCCCACCCTTCTCCCTCCACCTTCATAATTATTATTTCCCCTGTTTATGTGAAATTTCATCTATGTTGAAATTATTATTGGAAGCTTAGCTAACTTTCATCCTGTCTCAGATTTTTGCACTAGCTTCCACATTTGATAGAAAACATTCAGCCTTTAAGACTCTGAGTTTGGGATATTTCACTCAGTATAACTTTTCCGAACTCCATCCATTTGGCTGCAAATGCCATGATATCATTCTAATAGCAGAATAGAACACCACTGTATACATATACCACAGTTTATTGAAACCACTATAGTGTCTTTGGACACTTAGGAGTAGGCACCTGCATGTTGCAAACACCAAGTTCTAGCAAAAAAGTTTCAGTAGTGAATCACCAAGGGTTCAGGAATAACTTTGATGTTCATACCAGTAAATACTGGATAAGAGAAAAACTCCTATATTAGTTACTCATATAGAATGTAAACTATATCCTGAAGGGCATTACTGCAGTGTGCAAGGTGTTTGCTGCCCAGTTGGTAACAACTGAGTCATCAAACAGCTAATCCATCATGCTTTCAGGCTTGCTGTTTCAGTTTTGTAGGGCAAATGGAAAGGCTAGTTAAGTCTACAACATGAGTCCATTACCTAACTTTGTTTACTACAAAATAAGTTCCTCATTCAAAAGCAATGCTGTGTTGAATACTAGAAGCGTCATTAAGGTGTTTTGTAAGTCTGTGCATGGTGCATTTGACCAAAGCATTTTACACAAAGAAAAATCAGTGTCCAGAGTGTCTGTTCCACAGAGAACAAAGCATTCTCTGTCCGTGATAGAAGCTGTTAAATGTAAGTATCATGCCAACAGGGAAGAGGTTGTTCCCCCTAGAAAATGGCACAATATTAGAGCTTAGTATTCACCTCTGCTTTTGGCAGGTTGTTCACTCAGCCACAGTTAGTCACATCAAGCTTGGCTGTCAAAGCCCATATTATTGAACCCAAAATAACATCTATGCGTGCTGCCATTGCCACTAAGTTTGTATGCCCAATGGGAAAGGAGTTTCTGGGATAAAGACTGATTTCTGTCTGTAGAACAGATCATTTTGTCCACAGTTATTGTCATCTGTTGAGATGTTCTCTAGTTTTCTTTCATATAGAACACAAATATCTTCGTTTTTTTATGTCCATTCAGAGAGGAGGTCTATCTGCATAGTTCCTCCCTAGAATGCCTTATCACCAATTTTCTAATTGTGTTCTTTCCATGTCCCTGATCATCCAACCAAATAATTTGCCACTTGTCATGAATATGTTTTGATAATTACATCTGCTACTTTTTCTGTCTTGGCATAATGAACAACCAGGTGCTCTGCTCAAAATTCTGTCCACTTGAATGACTTTCCTTAATTTTCCCTAAGGGATTTTTCCAATATGAAGCTATAATGCAGTAATTTTCATTGCAGTCATCATATTGGGTAGAATGATTTGTAAGTGGGTTAGAATTTTTTTTCAGTTTAATGGGCATAAGAAAGCATATTGAATATTGAAAGGAAGGAGGAAATATACAAGGCATATGAACAATGGACATCTGGATCACTCATTAAAGCGTTTATTTGAACCTATAGACCTGATTGAACTTGGTGTCATATAAATTTTCACTTGATGATAAAGTACTTCTTTGATCATGTAAGTTTCTGGTTTGATTATTTAATACTATAGTCTCATGAGAAATTTGTTGCCAGTGGTCAAGCCTGTAGTCTCATAGGGCCCAGTAACATGCTAGAATTTTTCTCAAAAAAAAAAAAGGGGGGGGGAACAAATTTTTTTTTTTAAATTTTGCACTAAAACCTTAAGGGTTTCAGTATAATTTTCTAAAGATGCTTGATAAATGCTCCATATAGCATTGCTATTTGCCATAGACACTTCAAGCAAAACCAAATCTGTTAAGTCCTATAGACCAAGTGTGGGAGCAGTTTGCCAACAACCTAGACCAGTTGAAGAGCAACCCCCCCTTTTTTTTTTGCCACACTCAAACTAGTAGTTTCTCAGGTCATTTGGTAAAAGAGTTAGCAAATATGAGACATTTGTCACCTACAAATCCAAAAATCTCAATAAATATTGTGCCTCTCTCTTAAATTAAGGAGGGGACAAACATAGCAATTTCTCCTTATTTTGGAACTGATATTTCAAAGCCACCACCAACTACTATATCACTCGGAAGCAAGATCAAACTAGAACCTACGTAAGTGGTCTGGAATAAAAATGGATAAATGAAATTTGCATTTGACTTTACTGGAATAGCACTGACCCCTTACTAGTTTGAAGCCTCCGGTTTTTACTCTAATGAACGGTCTACAATGAGTTGGTGCACTTTACCATGAAACTTCAAAAGAACCTGATCAAATATTTGAAAAAGATAAAGGTAGGGATCCAGAGGGAGCTGCAGAAACTAAAGACCCAACTGCTTCTCCACACTAAGAAGGTGATCTTGCAGATCTGAAAAAAAGTGAAGGAGTTTCAACATTTCACTTCACACCAAATTTCTGAGGGTAAATTGGATAATCAATTTCATTTACACCTTCTTAATCTTACGTAAGTTTCTTAGTGTTGACAATTGGTCAACACTAAGCCAGAACTATAAAGGGAAATAATTTCTGTGAGATAGTTTCAACTCATCTAAAAGAGTTAGAAGAAAGCACTTTGAATGTGTTCACTGTAAAAAAAAAAAATGTTTGAGGAAATAGGTATATATAAATTGATTTAAACATTACAGATAGGGGGCTGGAGTGGTGGCTCAGTGGTTATGGAACTTGCCTGGCATACACAGGGATGAGATACGAACCCCTGTACCACATACACAATGAAGTGTCAGAGCAATGAAGGCCACATGAAAAACTAAATAAAATAAATTCTCTCACTGTCCCTCTCTCTCTTAAAAACAACAACAAAAACATGACATATGTATATGTATTTCAAAATATAATGATACCACATTAATAGCTGTTGCTTTTTTATGCCTCAGTTAAAATTTTAATTTAAATAAAAATAGATACAATAATCATCTTTATTTTAATTTTAATCTCTACCTTTGATAGTCATAATCTAAATAATGATCTTTCATTCATTTTCATGTCTCAAGATTTAAACTATGTGTTTTCCAACTTAAATTCAGTTGTTGACATAAAACTCTTTAAGGCAGCTAAGTGATAGCTCACCTAGATGCTCAGCTTTTTAATTACATCTGCAATGCGTTAGCTTTCCGTCATTGTTACAAAATGCCTGATGAAATCCATTTGAATGAAGGAAATGTTTATATTGGCCTGTGGTTTCAGAGGTTTCAGTTCACAGTCACTAGGACTTATCACTTTGGGTCTGTGGCAAGGAAGAACATCATAGTGAGGATTGCATAGTGGAGAAAATGCTCATCTCAAGGCCTTTAGGGAACAAAGAGAGAGAGAGGAAGGGATCAGGGCCTACAGTTCCTAATGTACTTCTACTAAGCCCCACTTCCTAAAGGCTCCACAGTCTCATGATAGTGCCACAGATGACCAATAAAGCCTTTAACATACGGACCTTTGGGAACATTTAAGCTCTAAAGCAATGACACACAGCTAAACAATGATTCACATTGATAAAAATGCATAATGAAATTATTAAATATCCTAAAATTTTGCTAAAATATCCATAAAGTACATATACATACATATTATATATATATATATATATATTTCTCTAAATATGTGATTATACAAAATTCTCAGAGCATAACCCTTTCAAGAAATGAATACATTTTCTATTTGCCATTTTATTAGATTTTATTAAGTTTCTCACTCTCTCACTTTTTTTTTTTTTGGCAACATAATTATTGATTGACTACCTGACACTTTGTGTAGTTTATAATAGCAATTAAGATCAACAAGTTGTCTATTGTTAAATAGCATGTATTCTAGAAGGTAGGGAAAATAGTTAATAAACAAGTGGAAGTACTTTAGCAAATATCAAAGAAAGTGCTATGAAAAAAAAATGGATATTGTGTGAGAGCAATTCTATCTAAATGAAGCTACTTTGGGCAGAATTATCAGGGGCCTTCTTGAAGAAGTGACATTGTAATTACAAAAGAAATGATAGGAAAGACACCACTCTGGGAAATTTGAGATAAGAGAGCCCCAGCAAGATACCAAAAGAGGAACTAGCTCGCCATGTTGCAGGAAAAAGAGGCCAGAGTGATTGGATCAAAACAGAAAAGGAAAAAGTTTTGCTAGATGATGTCAAAGAAATAAGGTTGACTTAGAATATGAAGAGCTTCATAGGCCATGATAAATAATCAACATTTATTATCTAAATTTAATAAGAAGAGATTCTTAGCATAAGAATAATGTCACACAGATTACATATTTAAAAATGCCATCTCTTCTGCAAGTAGAATAGACCATTTAAAAAAAATCAAGTGTAGTGACAGAAATATTAATCAGGAGAACTCAGAAGCAGATGATAAAAAGGGGATGGTGATTTTAAATGGATTTTACTCTTAGAAATGGAAAGAAGTGACAACAGAATATTTTGTAGTGCAAGTACAAAATGGAACACATTAATATAATGAATTTAGGATATGTGAGGAAAAACAAATCAAGAAACCCTCCTTTGTTTTGATCATGAGCAGCCATGTGAAATGATTGGACATTTACTGTGATAAAAAGCCTGCATTAGGAGTCGTTTTGACAGAGAGTTAGAGGAGTGGAGAATCATGAGTTGTTCTGGAAATGTTAAATTTGAAATTAATAAGTAATATCCCAGTGAAGATACTGATTAATTTTAATTATATGAAATACATTTTTTTGGCAAACCTAAAATAGTCAAATGTCATCATGTGGTCCTACCATCTACTATGTAATTGTATGTATGAGACTGGAGTTCAAAGAAAAGTTCAGATTTATAGGGAGATTTTTGGAAGCACTGGTATATTATTGTTATTTAAAGCCATGTAGCTACATGAAATCATATAGAAATAATGTCTAAATTAAAAATTGTGCATATAGGTAATCTAGGAGCACAGTGGTATCTATATACCAAGAATAGATGGGAAATACTATAATAAAACTTAGAGAAAACAACTGAAATGAATCAAGTTATTTGTGTTTCCTTGATCAAAATAGAAAAACATATTATTTTCACATATGATCTTTCATCATCACTGTGTTCTATTTCCTGCCTGTCACATTAGTAAGATAAATACAATTTTCTGAGTTATTATGACTCTGAAAATTTGACTGTTGATTTAATGAAGAACCTTAGTAAGTCTTCAAATTTTCAAAACTTAGGATATATGTGAGTACAATATTCAATATTATATGGTACTTCAGCTTCTATTAACTATTCCATAAAATTCTGATGATTTAGGATACACTCAAAAAGAAATACAAAACCATAATATTTTTGTTATAGAATGCAATGAATTTGACACAGTTTCCAGACCTATGTTTATTTTAAAAATGGAGCAATGTAAATCAAGCATTTCAACTTTCTCTTTACCTTCAACAGATGGCTACATTTTTTTTCTTTTCGTATTCAAGCCCCCTCCCATAAAATTATTGTTGTAATATATATTTAGATAACATTTTTAAAATTCCTTGTGCTTAGTTGCAAACACAGAGACTGGAAATAGTTTATTGGGATGAAAAAAAAAAAAAAAAAAAACGCTCCTTGGGTGAACCTGGATGGCCAGGCTGAAAATCAAACAGGTATAAGACAACCATCGCAGAAAGCAATAGGCTACCAAAAAGACTGTACAGATGCCACTCTAAGCTTTGTCACCACTGGAAAAAAATAATCTGCTATGATGAACAAATACCACTATTGGGAATTTGAACCTGTCAGTTTGAATAATATGTATCTTATCTTGAATATCTGTGATTCTCCCTTAATATTTAACATCAGGGGAGGGCTAATATTTCTATGACCTTAAAGTACGTGTAGGATGGTGTCCTGATTCCCTTCAGATCCGCTGTCACACTAGAAATTCTTTCAAAATTTAAGAGATAGATCAGGAATATTATGTAGCACATCTCAGAAACAACCCTCAACTCCTCCAAAGCCTAGAAATGAGACAGTGAAAGAACAGCTAACTGGAGATTGGGTGGTATAGTAAATACTTTCAGTCTCAATATTGGACAGTTTGAGACTTGGTGGGACTTATAATTTGGATACTAGAGCAGAAAGTAAGGAAAGAACTATTAGAAACTAAACCCAGGGTAAGGTTGGAAGGTGGTGCTAGGATCAGAGAGAAATGGGAGAGGAAAAATCTATAAGCTTACATCTTTGATAACAGTTTGTAAGAAGAGCAATCCATGTTAAAATGGCACAGGAGCAGCAAAGGCTGTGAAGACAGAATTCAGATCAAGTAGCGGAGAAAACATTACATAGGGCATGACAACCATTTCTTTTTTTCTAAAGAGAGGACAGTGAGAGGGAGAGAGAGAGAGAGAGAGGATCAATTTTATTTATTTTTTCATTTGACTTTTGTGGATCTGACACATCATTGTGTATGTGGTGCTGGGGTTTGAACTCACGTCCTCGTTCTTGCCAGGCAAGACCTGTAAAAGTTGAGCCACTATTGGCAGCCATTTTGTGGAGTCCACAACTAACCAGTAACCCTAAAAGAAATTAAATCAGTAGAGCTTCACCCTACATACAGATAGCAGCAAATAAACTATGTGGAATGCCTCCGAAATGATTTGTCTCAGTATCCCATCTATAAGGATCTTGTAGAATTATTGCTACTAGTTGGAGGTTACTAAAACCCTCTTTCCCTCACCTAGCATAAGGGAATGAGGTGGAGCTGACTTTACATCAAATAACTCTCAGGGAATATTAACCCAAACCTAGTGTTCCCACAGTCTCTGCAAGGGTTTAGGCAACTAACACTGAAGGGAGGTTTTCAATGACACATAGCCATAAATCAGACGAAGGAGGGACAACTGACATGCTATTCCACTCACAGGAACAATGCCTTCGTTGCCTACAACAGCCAGACTGGAGGCCCCACAGTTTCAGACAGCCAACAAGCTCTATGCTGCTACATAGATGTACCTATGGAAGGGAGCCAACATTCAGCTTTGAATGAATCAGTGAAAGCTGACTGAACCCTGAACCCTGTGTCCCATATCCATAGAAATGGCCATCAAATGCAACACTGTCTAAACATGCAGACTTGGTCCTCTGGACTAACTAACAAACACTGCTGGGTGAGAAAACCATAGCAACCAGGAAGTGGCTCCTGCGTCCTAGCACCCTTTGAAGAGTCTTCAGCTTCAAGCTTAAAAATTACCAGGAACTCAATTCTCATTTAGATGCACAGACCTACAGAAGTTATCTCTTGAGGGTAGTCTCAGGCGGTCAACAGAGAACCTCATGTATATACAATGACACTATACTCCACAAAGGGGCTCATAGAGAGGTATCTCACAGACACCAGCCACCAGTCAGTGTGCCCAGATACAAGCCCACAGACATGTACACTGTGCACCCCAAAGGAACAGCAGCCCCACACCTCCATGAGTCAACTAGCTCCACATCAAACACTGTAATACCTCTATCTTAGACTGCCACGCTCCATGCTCTCCAACATGCACACAGAGGAGGCCAAACTGAGCTTGACCATGATTTATAATTGAAAGTTTTCCACACAAGATGACACATCCTAGCAAGCAGTAAGCTGCCTCTTCTGTCACAATTAGGAACCATCTCCTCTGAATCACCAGAAGGCTTTTAGGTACCTGGACACACCAGATCAGAGGAGGCTTCCTAGAATTGTGTCATGGGTGAGCTACCTCCATAACCAGAAAAACATAAAGGTAAATCCAAGGATTTGTGGGCATTATCTTAAGGTCCCACGTCTTATGAAATCTAAATCAGGAGGACTCAAAAAGAAATATTTCTATCTTGGCATTGTTAGAAGTAAAACTTTTAGAAGTACTGAGGTGCCCTAATAAAATCAAATATGTTCCCAGAAGTGGGTGAGCAAGACAAAGTTTGCTAGTTTACTTCTGCATAAGGGTGTGCTCCCAAAGGAGAGCCAGTGAGCAAGCACACCTGCACAGGGAGTCTACTGAGATTTATCCCTCACCTGATGCTGTGCTGACCTTTACTCTGATTGGAGGAGCTCAGGGGTACAATCTATGTGACTTGCTAACATAAAAATTGGAGCAGGTATGGGAAAAGGCTACAGGTATATCGGGATACCTGTTAGGGATTTAAAAATGGCTTCTTTTGGCCACATGGTTCCCTGATTTAAAAAGACTTCAAACTTAAATTACAGTAAATATGCCCATGTTGTATTACAAGTTTGAATTTGATAGAAAAGAAAACATAAATGTTATAGCATGGAATATCATAAATAGCTCTATTTTGGGTTTTTATCTTACATATATGACTTTCCACATTGAATCAATAGATGTTCGCTTATTATTCTATATTGCAGCTCTTTACTCAGTTGATTATATTTCTTCTAATGTGTTAAAGCATTTACTGGAATCAGTCTTTCTGTCTTTACTTTCCTAACTCATGTCTGCATTTGTTTCTCTTAATCTTTCTTTTCCCTCTTGAATTACCCTGTCCTGCCTCAGATCCTCCACATTTTTCTTCTTTTTACCTTAGTTTGTATTCTTTTCTTTTCTGTTGTCTTCCTATATTTTATCTTACCCTCTTGTTGTCTTCCTATATTTTATCTTACCCTCTTTATGAATCCTAGATTGTATAACAGAATTTTACCATCTTTAATAACTAATTTCTCAGTCTATTCAACAATATTACTATACTTTTACTCTTGGATTAGAGGAAATGTGGAGAATATTTCTCCCTAAGGTTTATTAGTACACATCTTTGTTCTGAAGGGATTGCAGTTAATAAGGTTAAGTATCTTCTTTCAAAGTGGTGATGGATACTGGGCATAGAAGAGGAGACACATTAAGTGGGAGTAAAACTTAAATACTTACTAATACTTAAATATTCACCAAGCTTAGGGCACTTAAGAAAAAAGAAGCTTACTAAATGGTCCCTTGCATAAAAGCAGAAAAATAATCATTGCAGAAGAATGGTAGACATACAGTGTGAAAAAGCAAGGAAACAAACCATCCCAGATAGCACACAACATGTTAACCACTGATCCCATCAGCACTACAGTGGAGGAAGTATTGCATAAAGAATTTAGAAATTTCATATTTTAACTATTACATGAAACAAATGAATACATAAATAATGAACTCAGAGATAAAATGCAGGAAGTGAAAGATAATTTTTTTAAAAAGAGATTCTTTTTCAGAATATAAAGGAGTTAAACAGAAGTTGGGCATGGTGGGGCTTGCCTGTTATCCCAGCAGCTTGAGAAGCTCTGAGACAATAGGGTCACAAGTTTAAAGTCAGTCTCAGCAACTTAGTGAGACTCTAAGCAATTTAGCAAGACCCTGTCTCAAAATAAAATATAAAAAGGTTAGGATATGTCTCAGTGCCACTGGATTCAATTAGAGGTAAAGTAATCAATAAATAAACTAAAGAAGAAGAATCAAACAGACATCCTGGAAATGAAATACTATTTCACATTAAAAAATTCAGTAAGAAACATCATGAATACAAAAATTTAAAAAATATATGCAAAAGGGCCATGATTTGAGAAATCTGTAATAGCATTAAGGGTCCAAAATAAGAATTACTGGAATAGGAGAAGATACTGATATATAAACTAAAGAAATACACAAGCTTTTCAATGAAATAATATGAGAAAAATTTTCAAACCTTAGGAATGAGATAGAAATTCAAACCCAAGTGTCTTTTATAACCCCAAATAGAGAAGATCAGAAAAGATTCTCGCCACACATTATAAATAAAATGCTTAATATGCCGAACTAGGTTAAAATTTTAAAAGGTGCAAGAGAAAACCATCAGGTCACATTTAGTGGTAAGCCAATTAGACAATCTTCTGTTTTTTGAGCCTTGACACTAAAATCCAAGAAGGTTTAAAAGAATTATATACCAAGCCCTGAAAGATAGCACATGTCAAGAAATATTACGGGCTGAAGTGGTGGCTCAGTGGTTATGGAGCTTGCACTGCATGCGCGTGTCCACCATTTCAAACCCAAGCCCCATATACACAGCGAACTCTCAGTGCAACAAAGGCCACATGAAAAACTAAATAAAAATTGATTCTCTCTTTCTCTCTCTCACTGTCCCTCTCTTCTAAAAAAAAAAAAAAAAGAGAAAGAGAAATATTGCAATATACATCCAAAATAGTCTACAAATTTGAAGATGAAGTAAAAACCTTCCATGATAAGCAGAAACTAAAAGAGTATCTAAGGAGTAAGCCAAAACTATAAAACATACTTCCTGAAATATTTCATACAGGGGAAATAAAAAATAAATATCAGAGCCAGTGTATAGACAAATCTCACTAAAAGAAAAAATAATTAAGGAAGAATCAAGGCTGAATTAAACATTAGAAATAATCAAAATAAGAGAAATAAAAATCATCTGTCTATAATAATGCTGAATAGAAATGGGTTAAATGTGCCAATCAAAAGACATAGATTGGTAGAATGGATTAAAATATAAAGACCAAATCATATGATATTTATAAGAGATTTACCATACGGACAAAGATATCTGCATGTAGAAGGTGAATGGATAGAAAAATTGTGCAAATTTTAACTGAAAAAGGCGGAGTAGTTATATTCATACCAGACAAAATAGACTTCAAATCAAAATTAATCAGAAGGGACAATAAATGTCAGTTCATAATGGTTAAGTGAATTATCCAAAACCAAGATATAGGGATTATAAATATGTATGCCCTAAACATCAGGGCACTTACATACATAAAACAAACCCTAGTCAATATAAAGAATCAAACAGACCCCAGTGGAGTAATTCCAGGTGATTTCAACACACCTCTCCCATCAACAGATAGGTCATGTGGACATAAACTAAGACTCTTCATAACTGAAAACAACAACAACAACAAAAAACTGTAATAAAATGAATCTTACAGGCATCAATAGAATACTTCATCCATAAATCAACTCACATTTTTCTCAGCTGTACATGGAAAGTTCTCTAAAACAGACCATATTTTAGGACACAAAGCAAATATTAGCCAATAAAAAATACTGGGAGTATTGGGAATTAAAATGAGGCAAATTATATTCCACATATTTGACTATGTCAAAATGAGTTGGAACTCATTATAATTGTATTATGTACAACTATAATGCACTAATAAAAATGTCAAAAAGTAATATCAATAAGTTACTTACATCGTGAAGTTCATATGTAGCCATGTAAACAAGTAAGTACATATATTTAAGAAGTATCTTGTTAATTTATTTTCATTATTAATTGAGTAATTAACTTCAAATTGTGCATGTAGTCTACAGAGTCTGAATATTTCTGCATTTGGGTAAAAATCTCAGGTTCTAAAATTCTGCACAAGTTATTCCCTCCTACCTATGTGACTTTCTTTCCCTTTGACGTTTTAAACTTCAATTCCCATTAATTGTGGCATATTTGCATTTATGTATTCAAATTTTTCAATAAATCATTGCTTTTCTCAGTGCTTTGCCAGCCTTTCTTCCCTCTGACTAGAATCTTTCACCTTCCCCTTTTGCCATGACCCTCTCATTTCTCATATCCTCTTTTTAAATTCTTCAGTACCCAGATTGTTTCTCCTCCACTGTGTAATCTCATTTAGCTGTTCCACTGAATGCATCAGTTCTTCCTTTGTGCCTGCTATCACAGTTCCCAATATCCAAGTCCACATTGGACTTACCACAATGTCTGACATCATTGTTGACAGCACTGATTCATGAGGAAGAGATCCAAGT
This sequence comes from Aplodontia rufa, assembly GCA_004027875.1. Lineage (NCBI taxonomy): Eukaryota > Metazoa > Chordata > Mammalia > Rodentia > Aplodontiidae > Aplodontia > Aplodontia rufa. Next base: position 2,353 of record PVKS010015533.1, on the reverse strand, counting down.
CTAGTCTTCTATTTTATGCCCAGTGGTAGCACCACATCTGATGCATAGTAAATCCTGAAAATATATTAAGGGAATTGTATTAAAATGATTTCCAAATTATTTTCAGATAACTTTTTGTTATTGTTGTGGTTTTCATGTAAAAGAAAGTTATTAAGTGACTAACTTTGTTTGACAACTTTCCAAGAAAATGAATATCTGATCAATTTGAAATTGATAAAATACTGTATCACAAAGAAAAAAACTTCATTCAAATGAATGGACAATTAACAATGGAAATATGTATTGTAATCAATATTTTGTCATAATTTACATATATTCTTATATTTGAGAAAAATTAGTTCTATGTAACTTAATGTAAATATTTCTTACAGAAATGGATGAAATTACAATTCCAAAGGAAGATGGCCAAAATTTCATAAAATTTTGTATTCATTTATAAGTCCATACTTTCTAAGAAAACCTTATTCCTTTCTACCAAAGAAAATTTATTACAATATAGGAATAAAGAGAACACTAGCAAGGAAGTAAAGATGGAAAAAGATTCTAGTTCATATTGTTTAACACTAGATATGAGGCCATAACACATAATTTCTAATTATCTTGTCCACCACCCGCTTCAAATTCTTTTGGCTTTAAGACAGCATCTCAACTAGTTAGGGTTTTCCATACCATAACATGAAGCAAACTTTTAAATGAGTGATCTGTCTGTATAGATTTCAGTAATGTTTAGACTCCTATGCAATTGTGGGAGTTCTAGGGGATCATCTGGGTTTCATCCATTTTCTTCTCCATATTATGAAAAATTCATCCTCTTTAATAGTGAAGAATAATCATCAACAAATTAAAATAAATATCCCCTTCTGCCTTTTGGCTTAATTATATGAGAAGCTTCCTTTGCCAAGAGGCAATCTCATCTCCTAAATCAACTCAAGTGTAGTGGACCATTTTAGTCACAGTCTTTAAAATCCAAATTTCCAAATCAGCAGAGCCTAGAATTTGGGTAAAAATACATTTTATCTAACTCTGTGTTTAGATATAATTCAACTTCTAGATTTTGTTTCCTGCTACATTCTGACTATGAGAGAAAAATATCCAAATATTGGTTATAATATCAAAATGTATTTTTTATAGTTTGCAGGACGGCACCATAACTTTGCAAGGTTCTGTGTCACATGTGACTGCGTAAGTAAATCTTTAAAAGTTACATGAGTATATACAAAAACATCCACATCTCTGTATTAGGCATTATAAGAAAACTGAAAATCATGGATACCTGATGAATCTTCTTTTGTTACAAAGGTAATTACTTGGATTACTTGGTCATATGCTTGTTTGTGATAATATAAATCATACTCATATATATAAAATTAGTGGTGTTGGTTAAATGATGATAATCAAAAAAAAAGCATGTGCAAATTCAATATTCAAAGTTCAGGATAGGAACATCTGAATATCCTAGCTTAGTGCTAGTGCTACTATCAAATGAGATAGAGGGCTTTTTTTTTCTTTTTCTTCTTTGATTTCCCCAGAACTCACAGTATGGTATATAATCCAAAAGAATAAAATTGCCCATAAAAATGCACAAGTTGTCTACCTTTCATAAGAGAGGAACATAAGCTCCCCTTTTCAGGTGAGTCATCTCAGCAAATCAAAAACTTAGAAGTTGAAATTTACAGGCTAACCACTTGGCCATATCACAGGGTGAGTCAAGCCAAAGTTGCATAATCCTGCTCCTGGGAAAAAATATGAGGGGCTTTTTATTGCACTTAAAATTTTTGATTCAGGAGAGGGAGGAGGAGATGTTAAATGTCTAAAACTACTCAGGTTAGCAGTGTTTTGTAGTCCTTCTGGTTTATTTGGACAACAGATGGAGCAAAGGCTCTATAAATAACAGGGATAATCAGAAGTAGGGCTCAAGTACAGCATTTATTATGCTTATTTTGAAAAATGGGCTAGTCTTTCAGTCCACATAATTGAATACCAACAGACTAATTGAAGGAAACTTTATTGAATTTATTTTTACTTCTCAGATAAAGTAATAATTACTTACCCTGACCATCTCTTTGTCTCTCACTCTGAGATGACCTTCAGTAATCCTCACATCCTGATGTTTGTACTACTGTGTAATCCTAAGAGTTCCAACTTGCACTAGGGTTGATCTATGAGGCAAATAGAATATGTCAGATTGGTGATATCTTACATCTGAGATTGGATTATGAATGATATTGGGTCTTCGGTTTTCATCTCTCTCTCTCTCTCTCCTTTGAAAGAGTCTGAAGAGAAGTCAGCTGCCATGTGGCACCCTTTCTAGTTGTATACATATAATAATCAGCTAAAGCTCTTCACCATGTGT
>PVKS010015532.1:0-45801 GCA_004027875.1 Aplodontia rufa | reverse complement strand
AGGGGGAGGATGGGGGAGAAGGGGGAGGAGGATAAGAGTGCCGCTGAATTCCTGCCAGCCTCAGATGCCATCCTTGTGTGTCCTGCCCAGGCCACCTCTCCTCCCTGAGCCTCAGTCCAGGCCTTCACCATGAAGCACAGGCGAGAGACGGTATGGAGGGACAGTGTGTGTGACAACGTTTATGGAGCACTGGTTCAGAGCCTGCAAGGAGTGAGAATGCCCCTCCTCTGCAGCGCTTCTCTCGGGTCTCACTGCCACCAGCACAGAGCCCGCGTGTCTGCACAACAGTCCTCTGCACCACTGCTTTAATCAACAGTGCCTCAGACTCAGGGCCGTGAGGCAGGAGCACTCAGAGAGCCCTGGCTCCACACGGTGAAGAGGCGAGCGGGTCCGAGCGCAGTCCTAGGAAACGCCCTGGCTTCTGAGCAGTCCTTGGTGGCACGGGACATGATCACACATAATTCAGCCTGCTGCCCTCCCCTCCCCAGGCAGCCCTGCTCCCCACACAATCCCTGGAAGGCCAGGAAGGTGGCAGGCAATCTCCTGTGTTGCAGGGCCCAGTTCAGCTCTGATTTACTGAGCAGAATGGAGATAGCCAGGAGAGGGATTTGCATGGGAGGCTGAGCATTGTAAGGCAGCCCACTCTGGTCATGCCTGGAGCTCCAGTCCCACCTTGGCTGCTCTAGTTGGGCTCCAGCAGGCCAGCTGCAGGTCTCCTCTGGGTTGCCTGTTGCAGCAGGTCCCTGCCGCCAGCCTGGGGTTTCCAAGGCCATGCTGCCCCCGTGAGGCCGACTGCTGCAGCTTTCGCTCCAGAGCCCCTCAAAAGTCTAGTGGGGAACAGGCAGGGAATGGTTCCTCCACTCCTGCACATGGCTGGCACCCAGAGCCCAGCCAGTGCTCACTTGGATGGTGGCAGGGAGCAAGGGAAAGGATCCACATGCTGGAGTGGCTCAGCTGCTCTCCTTGACCTCTCTGTGTAAAACCCACATCATGAGGACATGCACAGGCTTCGAGAGAACACATGGTTATGTGGCCAGCGAGAGATAATAATTATGATGAAGATGGCTAAGTTTTATTGAGCACCTACTACGAGCCAGGCACTGTGGTTTATACACACCTCCTTAAGTCCGCTCTGAAAGCAAACTTCTGAAGGAGGAACATTAGTTCCCCATTTGACAAATAGAGCTCAGAAAAAGACGATGACTTGTCCAATGTTACTTTTGTGAAGAGCAGAGCCAGGCTGCCAGCCCAGGTGTGGGTAGCACCAGACCCTTGTCCTTCACCCACCACCATGGCTGGCCTCCTGGCAAGTTCAGTTCGCTCTCCACCGTCACCACCGTATCTGCCTCCCTCCCATCTGTCCCCATGCTCTGTCTCATCCTGTGTTGATTCTCTGTTGCCTCCTTTTGACTTGTTAGTCAGCTTCCCCAAGTTGCCACCCAAGACCCTTCTCCTGGCACGGGCAAGCCCCAGGTTTCGCACTGAAGAAGCACGCTCCTGTTCAGGCTGCACAGTGGGGGCTGGGGGTGCAGAGGGCTGTTCTGGAACAGGATACTGGTGCAAGATGCCTGTAGCCGCCAGTACAGATGGTGGCTGATGTGGAAACAGACACAGGAGTGTGGTCAAGGGGGATCTTGGAGCACCGGCCATCACCAGGTAAGGAGAGCAGCTCTCAATTATTAAGCACCTGCTGACGTCAGTCCCTGGTGCTGTCTGCCCTCTCTGAATCATTCCCTGTAAAAACACTGAGGTGGGTTTCCACGGGCAGGTAAGAAAATCTGAAACTAAAGAATAAAGACAATTTCAGAGTTAATCAGGATCTTCTAACGCAAATAGTAAATGCGGTCCTTGGTTCTCCTGGGAGCCAAAAATGTGCAGACTCCAAAATGGGAATTGCTGCTCGGAAGGAGCTGGTCTTCAAGAGAGAAGGCTTCATAGGGTCTTAAGTAAGGGTTCCTAGGAATACTAGTCCTCACCATGACTGTCCTGAAATTCGTCCTTGATTCTGCGAGAGGTCACAGGAAAAGAACACCGCCTCGTCATGCTATTTTAAAGGTGGTTATGAAACGGTCCCTACTCACAGTTCCTGGAACTCCATTCTTTACTGTGTACCAGAGACAGGTGATTTGGAAACAGTCTTGCTCCTAATTCTCCCTCTCTTGTTGCTGGCAGCAGTTCATGTTCTGCCCTGGGGCATGCTGCAGCGTGAAAATCTCTAATCTGGTAATCAGGAGATCTGGGTAAGAGTTCTAGCTTCCTGGCCTGCCAGCTGCCATCTGGGCAGATCAAGAGGTCTGGGGACCTCCATCTGCTCTCTGATGGAGTTGGGCAGTTGAACTTGATGTCAGTTCCTGGCATCTTGACATCCTTAGACTCCCCCCTCCTCTAGTTTTTGTTATTTTGGTACCAGTGATTGAATCTTGCCATGCTTAACCACTGAGCCACACCCCCAGCCCTTTTCATTTTTTATTTTGAGACAGGGTCATGCTAAGTTGCTGAGGCTAGTTTTGAACTTGCAATCCTCCTGCCTCAGCCTCCTGAGCCATTGAGATTACAGGCATGTGCCACTGCCCCTGGCTTAGATGTCTCTTTAGTAAATATGAGATTGCTGTTGCCTTCTGCTCCTGCACCCACACCTGAGCATGCCTGAGATCTCTTTGAAACCCCTGGGTGGGCTCCTGGGCCTGTCACAGCCCTGACTTGGTTGTTTACTGAACCACATGGATGAGCCCATTTCTCTATTTTAAAAGGGTGAACTCCCACCTTTAGCACAGAGCTCTTGAGAGTCCCAGCACATGCCAGGCCCCTCATACCTAGTGGCACTCAGGAATCCTGTGCTGTTGGACGGCGGGCCAGGCAGAGTAGGTCTCAACTGAACGGCTGGCTTACAAAATAGAACGCTGTTCCGGCTCTAAAGTAACTAGGGACACATTTATCCCCATCAGCGATCAGTCCCAGCAAGGGCATGCTTCATAGCACCGGCAGCACACCTGGGAATCAGGAGCTCTATTGTTCTCCCTAATGAGCTTGGAAATGGCCACGGAGCTGAGCCTGTCGATGTGAAAACACTGGAGCTGGCTGTCTTCACCCAGGAAGAGAATCTTCAGAAAAATGGTCTTTCTCTAAAAATCTCCCCAATTTTCCAAATGAAGGAAGATCACATAGACCCTTTTTAATAAGTGTTCTAGCATCTCAGAATACAAGAGGGCCCAAGGTGGAGGGTTCCTTGGAGGACTCCAGTTCCATCCCCACCTGATGGGGGAAGAAGTGGAAGGAGAGAGAAAGAGAGAGGTGTGCCCCAGGTAACAAAGGCAGTGAGTCCAGAATGAGGCTCAAGCAAATGACCAAATGGCACTTCACCACACAGGGCATCACGCTATGACCCCGTGAGGCAGACCCCGGGGTCTCCTTCGGTCAAACCAGGAAGTTCAAGTTCACAGTGTCTCCGTGGCAGATCCAGGACTTCTCTCGGGGAGGCTGGAAGCAGCAGAGTGATTCTGAAGGGAGGCAGATGTTCTCGGCTCCTGGGCCCAGGCAGTTAACTTGTGGGTATGGAAGGGAAACCTGTACTGGGTGACTGTCCAGTGTGGGTACAGAGAGGTCCCTCACGTACCCTGAATCAGGGAAGATGAGCGTCACTCCCCAAGGCTGCCTCTGTGCCTAGCCCCATAGTGTGTATTGGAAAGTACAGACTCCGCGCTCAGGAAGCTGATGTCTGCCGTGTCCCAGCGACTGAGGCGTGTCCCAGGAACCAGGCACAGAGTAGGGCTCCCCACCGCAGGGACGACTCCAGAATGCTGTGTGTGTGGACAAGGCCACATGCAGAAGGACATGTTTCTATTTCCCCCAAACTGTAGAGGAGACAAATCTAACCTAGAGGGACCCCAGCCGGGAGTCACGGGGTGGATGCAAGTGCATCACGTTGATTGTGGCTGTGCTTACACAAGTGTCCGAGTTTTTGCATGAATTTGTCAGCACTCATGAAAGGTATACCTAACAGAGGTGTGCTTAGAACACATACATCATGCCATGATATGGTTGATTATTAAATTTTTTTTTATTTTTACAAAGTCTTGTTCTGGTGGGGTTTCAGTTTGGTGGAGAAATGAACATTAAGACATTGTGTAGATGAATGAAAAATAATTATAACTAGGAAAAGGGCTACAGAGGATGTCACATGGGGTGTGAGAGTGTGTGATAAGGACTCTGTCAGCTCAGGTGCGCTGAGAAGCCTTCCCAAGGAAGCTCAGAGTGCTGAGCAGGCATGAGCCAGGGAGGTGGCAGGGGTCGAGGGAGCAGCGTGCACTGAGGGCCTGTGGATGAAGGGACCCGGCTGGGGACCACTGGAAAAAGGGGCTGAGGAACTGGAGCAGAAGGAGGAGGAGGGTGGCGGGGTGTCTAGGAGGTGACACCTGAAAGAAACCAAAGTCCACAGAAGTGTTTTAAGGAGTGCTGGGAGGTGAAGCCAACCCTCAGTTTGTGGGTTAACATCATGGGTTAATTTTTGCCTCTTTTTCCTTCTGACTGTAACATTCTAGACATTAGAGCCAAGGAGCCAAGTCTTACTAACTTGTGTGGCCCCCAAACCAACTTGAGTCCTGAACGACAGTGATGCTCAGGAACTGTCCCCAGAGTGACTGGCTGAATGGATGGACCCAACCACCTGCTGTTCCAAAGTCATCTGATGAGCATCAACTTAGACTAATCTGATTCTTCTCCCCACGTGAAGCCCTGGTGCAGAGGACACAGGGCCCGCACCTCCATATAGCCACCATGGCCATAGCTCCCGAGCACAACAGGATCCTGCAGCCAGCAGCAAATCAGACCCCAGCCCTCCCCTTGCCACCAGCCTCAGTGTGTCAGTCAAGACCCTCCGGGGAACGTCCAGTGGCACTGTAGGCACAACGTCCCAGGTGTTCTCCACACCCCTGTGATCCCAACCTGCGACCTGGGGCACGGGGCAGGCACCGGAAGCATTCTCTCACCTTGCTGCAGACTCTTCCAGAGACCCTCTCGGTCTCTGCTGGGAAGCCTGGCCCCACCTACTATCTCAAGTACTGTCCTTGTCCCCAGTCTGCTTACCTGCATTACTTCCTGTCCAGACACAGTCCTCGTAGGCAGTTACCTGCACTATCCTCCTATCTGCACTCCTGATGCCCAGCATGAGGCGGATGAGGAGGGACAGGAGGGTGGGCTCAGGTAGATCCCTCGAACACAGAAGACCAGAGGAACCGGACAAACCACTACATCGTGGCTCTTCTCAGGGAGGCAACACTTCTGAATAACATTGATGTCCACAAACAGAATTGCCCCTCTGCCCTTGGCTTTCCTGCTCCCCCTTGCTGCTCTTCCATTGATTTTTATTTTAAAGAGAGAGAGGGACAGAGAGAGAGAGAGAGAATCAATTTTAGTTTTTTATGTGACCTTCACTGCTCCAACACTTCATTGTGTACGTGGTGCTGGGTTTTGAACCCACACCCTCGCACATGCCAGGCAAGCACCAAAACCGCTGAGCCACCGTTCCAGCCCCCTCCATCGCTTTTTACTGCCCCCAGACTGCCCACCCTGGCCTGTGGCTCACAGCCTCTGGCTTCAGTCGCCAAGGTCCTTGGGGCTCTGCCAGCACCTGGCCCTCCCTGCACCTCCTTTTGCTCTCTGGTCATGACCTGCCGCCCTCCAGCCGGAGCAAACCAGCCTCTCTGGTTAGAAGGCAAACTCTGTCACTTTCACGGTGCAGAGACATGTGATGTCACTGCCACCGCTTCGGGAGGAACCTTCTGCAGCAACAGACTGTGAGACGGCAGGCAAAGTCACAACATCCTGCTCAGAGGGGACACCTGTTCTCTCCCGTCCTTTGAAGCAGAATCGCCTCTGCGATCTTCCAGTGAAAGACTAGCCATTCTTTCTGGCTAGACTGCAGAGTGAGGCTGCAAACGAAGCTCAGGGGTGCAGAGCGGGTAAATAAGGGCAGTGCCAGCCGAGGCAGGGCCCAGGCTTTGGAGTTAGATGAAGGTGAGCTGCACAGCCACATCTGTGAGAGCATGCGTGGCAGAAAGCTGGCCCTACACCCCTGGGGCACCCACGGTGTTGTGATTCACACTGAGGAGGGCCTGGCCCAGGCTTCATTCACTCCTCTCAGTGACACTGGGAAGCACACTGAGAGCCAGGCACGGTGACAATCTCAGCATGCTCCCCCCACTCAGGAGGCTGAGGCAGGAGGATTGCAAGTCCCAGGCCAGCCTCTGCAACTTAGCAAAACCCTGTCTCAAGATAAGAAATAAAAAGGACTAGGGTGTAGTTCAATGGTAGAGATCCCTGAGTTCAATTCCCAGTGCCAAAAAAAAAAAAGAAAGAAAGAAAGAGAGAGAGAGAAGCACACAGGCTCAGACCTAAACAGTTAAGAGGTGGAGGTGAGTCCCCAGGGGCGGTGGCTTTGAGGCTTTGAAGCTGGACTTAAGGCCATGAAGTTATTACTGTTACTCTTGGCAGACAAACTACTAGGATCAGACCTTGCAACTTGCCTAATCATGCTCCCAGCCGGACTGTGATTTATTTGATTAAAGTGTTACTTGTCCTCAATTTTGTATTTCTCCCTCCTGTCCCCTTAGCACAAAATAACACACATTTTAGAGGCCCATGAAATATCAATCAATTGATGTGACCAGGCTTTGGAGAGCCTAAAACTTGGGCTTTTTAGTAACTCACCTTTCATTTCCTCTCTGCCTATTTAAAAAAAAAATCATCTTAAATAGGAATGCAGAAAACTCAGAATCTATAAAGGTGGGAAGGAAAAAACTTATGATCCTACCACCCAAAGGTATCGCTTTTTATTACTTCCTCCCAATCTCCTTTGTGCAGAACTTTAGGTTATTGCTCTTGATCTAAGAGAGTACTCTTTTAAAAATGTTTTTTACAATAAAATAGAGTCAGTGCATTGGAATGGGAAAGTGGTTGAAATGCAATGCCAATCACTCAAGTGTGCATTGGTGCCCCTGGCATATTTTGACTTGACTTGATGTTCCATTCTGAGGACCCTGGCTGTCAAGGTGTCCATCCGGCTATTTTAATCTAACATTGAGTGTGAAAAAAAAAAAAGATTTTACTTACTCTTAATGGCTACATGATATTCTATTGTGTGGCTGAACCAAAAATCATTTAGCCAGTTCCAAGTGCCACCAGCACCTCCACTGTGGGACTCTGTGGTCACTGGACCTCCCTTGCATGCCTCTCCTCCAATGCTGCTCCTTCAGTCCGTGTGTCCACCCCCACACTGGAGAGCAACCTGGGTTCAATTCATCAGGCGGAGCAGGTTTCTGGGAAGGGAATAACTTTGTTGGGTCCCCAGGGAATCTCATACAACTTTTCTAGAGTGTTGTCTCCAAACTTCTGTGGATGGAGGGCAAAGGAGAAAAAGAGAATTACAAACTGATTTGTGCACATGTGCACCATTCCAACAGTTCAGAGAGCAAAGAACAGCAATAAAAACTCAGCGCTGCCTCTCTCCCCCTCCGCCTACATCAGGCTCCCCGTCCCCTTTCCAGAGGCAGCCACTGCCCTCAGCTCGTTATATACACTTCCAGGACTTCCTGCACGTACCCAGCTACCTCTCTCTTCACTTTATCCACACGCACGGCCTCCTCCCTCCTCGCTGACCCTGCTGTCCACCTGTCCAGGTATCTTTGGCAGTCTCTTTGCCTGTGTGGCTTCTACCCATCAGTCATGCCATCCACTCATCCATCCTCTCATATTTAAAAACCCAGGAATCTTTAAATGAATGGCTATCACAGAGCAGTTCAGAGGGGACTTTAGAGAGAGGACCCTGGCTCCCCAGCCCAGCCACCAACCAACTTTGTAACTCTGGCCAAGATGCCCTGTTGCTCTCTGACTCAGTTTCCTCTTAGGTAAAACAAGGCCTAGTCCTCCTGCTTTCAAAAGAGGAAGCAAGGCAGCCCCGGGAAAGGCAGACAGAGCCGTCTCTCCCACCTGAGTGTCTGTCCCACCCTCACAGGGGAGCAGGAGAGAGTGAAGGGGCAGTGAAGGTGGGTGCGGGGAGTCCAGCCACCGCGGGCACTGTTGGGGCACACCAGCACCCCACGGCCCGGTAGAAGGGGACAGAGCGATCTTTCATAAACATTACCTCACGAGTTTTTCGGGAGATAAGATGTTTGCTAAACTTTGTCAGAGGCGCAGGGCCGGGGGAGCCTTCCTCATGGCCAGCACCAGGACAGCTGATACCTGCTCGTACTGGCTATGGGGGCCTCCAGCTTGGTTTGCCCAAAATACAGGAACCAGTGGGAAGAACTGGCTGTATTTAGTGTAAATAGAGGCAAAGGCTCTAAGCATTGAAGGACAACGAGGTCAGGCTGGGAGAGGGACTGTCCCCGGGTCCGGGGCAGGTGCCTGAGAGCACCCTGTAAATCACCACTTTGCCATCTGGGGCATTGACCCCCCGCCCCGGGGGCTGCTCTCTGGGGTTTGGGGCTTGCAACAGATGAGCACTCCACGGGGGACAACCATATACACCACCTGAAGGCTGCCCCCTGGAGCTGTGCCATGGGGAAGCCGGGTGTGGGAACAAGGAAGTACCAGTGATGGTGGGAGACCCAGGCTGCCACCAGCTCCCCTCCCTCCACCATTTATCCTCCCCTCAAAACAGCAGAGTGTGTGGCTGTGGCAAGTGTCACCACTGGGTGGTGACCTTATGTGTCTCCTTTCAGGGCAAGCCCTTCCTCCAGTCCCAGGCCTCCATGGTGGGTGATGGCCCACAAGGTCCTCCCTAGGGGTCAACAAGGAGCTTCCTTACTGACTGCAGAGGCCTCCTAGGCCAGGACAATGAACCCGGCTATATCCCGCTTTCTCTCCCATTCCTCATGTGTTCACGAGGAAATGCTAACCCAGATTTGCAAAATTGTGATGGAATTGAAGCCTTTTCACTTTTAACAGCTGGAAAATAAACCTACCCAAACACACTGTGTGCGCCATGGCTTAAAGATGGTGTGAGGAGTGTGGATGGGAAGGCCTCGCTGAGCATTAGCCTGGGCCAGAGTCCCCTCTGGCTGCACCCTGTTGTCCAAACAGGAGAACTGAACTCAGTGAGTGGTGATGTCCTCAGCCCTGGGGACATGCCAGCAGAGAAAACACAACTGTGAGGGAAACATGGGCTGCAGGACCTGTCTGGCACCGAAGGTCTCTTGGTTGTAAGCGTGGGCAGAGAGGACAGACCTCCGTGCTGACTTCGCTGGGGCAGCCGCTGTCCCGAAGGCACCCCAGCCTGGACAGCATGTCTGGAAGGCACTTGAGGGAGTGACTGGGACATCCACGTGGAGGGTCAAAGGAGGTATCTCACTTTGGCCAAGGAGCCAACGGACCCAGGCCTCTCCGAGCTTCAGTTTCCTCATCTGCAAAATAGGAGTGATAATTCCCATTTCGCAGGACTTGGGTAAAAGATAACCGAGATAACGTAAGTGCAGAGCCAGACCCAGGGCCAGGCGCAGGTCTGCACCCTTATCTGAGCACAAGCAGATCAGTGTAAGGCAGCCCCTGACCAACGAGGACTCAAAAAAGAGGCCCCTGATTTTAGGCTGCCGGTGCCGGTACGTCCGCTCACCGCTTCTGCCAGCAATCTCCAAATCCCACAAGCAAGGAAAACGGAACACAGAAGAGAAAAAACAGATGTGGGAAGGGGCTTCCTCCCCGCCTTACGATTCCACAGCTTGGAGTCAGCACCCGACATCCCTTCCTCTCCGAACTCCAAGCCTGGTCCTGCTCTGCAGGGCTAGTTGCAGAGCAAGATCAGACTCTGAGCAAGGGAGAGTGACCTCGCTTAGTCCTTAGGCGCAGCTCCTGGGCACATGGTATCTGTGGGTCTTAATGACCTTGATCAATAGGCCAAACAAACAGACTATACCCTTGTAATAATCACTCATAGGCACAGCACGGCCCTTAACTCTTTGCCACTTAGTTGCTGTGTGACCTTAGGCAAGTTACTTATATCTCTGAGTCTCAGAGATGTAATTTATGCATAAATCAGAGAAAATAATAATGCCTATTGCTAGAGCAAATTATGAACATAAAATTAGTTCTTACACATAAAACAGAACAGTAGTTGAAACAACAATAATTCAATATAATATAATTAACCACATAGACATATCAAAACGATATAAAATTTGCTATTGGCCAGGCACCGTGCCTGGCCAGTGTTTTCTATGTCTGCTCCTCAGAACGACCTTTTAGGTTTAATTCACACTGAGTTGAAGAAACTGGGAAGGGAGGTGAACAGTGCCCTGGCCATTGGACAGTACTCAGCACATCTGAAGTTTAAAAGTGATCTCTCATTCAAAATGCACTTTTCTTCTCTTTGGATGCTTATTAGTGATGGTGACCGTCCTATGTCACTTTGCCCTGCTCCCTTCTTTGGTTAACAGCCACCACAGCTATGATGCCAACAGCCACGTCACTAAGCTCCATGTGTTTCCCTCCTGCACAACCTGGCGTTGATCTTGACCTTGCTGACGGGAAGCCCCCTGGAGACAGCCCCCCATCAGGCATCCTGTGTCTAAAGTCAGCAGTCAGAGACGTCTCTGCTGGGGAACCAGCTGCCCTCCACCCTGATGTGGCAGTGGGGGACTTGTCCACCCCACCTACAGCTAGGGGCAGGCCAGCCCCGCCTCTCCTTGGCCTTGCCTCCCGCTGTCCCAAACCCTTGCCTGCAACACCACCCGGAGCGTCACTTCTCGGGGTCCCTTGTATCTCAAACGCTCTTTCTGGCGAGCTCACCATCCTGACAGCCACTGAGGTTCTCAGCAGCGCTCTCCTAGGTCCTTAGATATTTAAAGGTTCTGCTGATCCAAGCCTCTGTCGTTGTCCCACCGGCATGGGGCCCATCCGTGTGTGGCTTTGGCATTCTGTGCTTCCTAATTCCATTCCTGGGGCTTAATTATGATTACACAGCTTTATTACATGGAGTTGATTTTAAGTAATGGCCCTAATTAGGAGCGAATTTTAATTAAGCTTAATTCAGAGCCTGCCTCTGACTGCCAAAGATTTGCAGCCCGAGACAAGGAGAGGCAAGACTCACGCGTGACTTTGATCTCCGTGCTGCGGGGCTGTCTCAGCCAGACCGGCTTACTTGGTTTTCTGGCCCCAGGCGCACACTTCTTCAGCAGGCTGCAGGGGGTAAGCTATATTCCACATCCCCTCCCTCCCAGGTTGCTGGCCTAGAGAGGGGGAGCCTCTGCCTTCCAGAGAATATGGACCACATGGCCTTCCCTATCTTGGGAACTGAAGTCCAGTGCTCTCCTCCAGTGGCTCACAGACCCACTTTACAGATGGGAAAACAGGGACTCCAGGAGGAACACAGCCAGGGAGGGTAGGGGAAGATTGGAAACCAGGTCAGCTCCCAATGGCCGGGCCCCTCTGTTTCCACCAGCCTTGAAGTAAATGTCAATCACCAGGAGTTCAGGGAACTTACAGCCTAAGCCGGGGCATCCCACGCTTTGGGGGTTCACAGACTGTGTTGGTGAATTTTGCCATCTGTGCCTCCACAGATAACCATTGAGCGGAAATACAACCTTAAACTGATTTATTTTCAAATGAAATTTTTATCTTATGTTGAAACTGCTGTAAAGCAGGGTTAACATAATTGTTTTTTTGCAAAAGGAAATAAAACTATTGTATCCAAGACTAAGCTTAGATCTTTCATCATCTAAAACACAGAGATGAGAAAGAATTTGAGACTTTGTCCTTAACAGGCTCAGAAGGATTGCGAGCTGGAAAGGTAATGGTTCTGTCACTGTGGGATTCGGTGTCATTGAAGTCTCGTCCAAGTGCCACCCAAAATCAATTCTCATTTGTCCAGTTCTCTGAGATCTGGGCTAAGCCTGTGCCACACCGGGCTCCAAGCTTTGCCTGAGTCTGCCTGCCCGCCACTGCTGCGTGGGTGATTAAACTTGGAGTCCTCCTGCCCCAGCCTCCCAGCCCTGGCCCAAGGACAAGGTGTAGACATTCCTCTGGTGTTTCAGTTGAAAACACAACGACATCAACATGTTCTCCCAGGCTGTGTGGAGTCTGATCCTCAGAAGAGGCTGGTCCCAACATCCCTGCCCTTGTCCTGAATGTCCCTGCCACCCTCAGCCATTTGATGACACTGACCTCCCACCTTAGAAAGTCACCACCTGAGATGCCAAACCAGCTCTGAAAACAGTTACTTCTCTGGTTAAGTGAAAAGTGGGATTCAATTACCTTGAAAAGAAAAGTGACCGTTTCATTTACAAACGTTGTTCTTCAAAGCTCTATTTGAAAACAGGCATTTGAATAAAGCCTGGATGAATTAAAAGGAAAAAATAAACAAAGAAAATCACGCATTTGTCTGCTTCCACCTGCCCCTCTGACTTGAACCCTCCTGAGGCTTCAAAAAGAAAAATGGACTTGAACCACAATAAATAAGCATTTTATGAATTTAATAATCGAGGCCACAGAGCTTTTCCATTAAAAGTTGGGAATTTCTAGAACCATTTGCTTAACCCGACCTAGTGGCCCAGAAAGCACCAGGTCTGGGGTTTCTCTCAAGTGGAGCTCAAGCAGGGGCTGCTGCTCCTCTCTCAGAGCCACCACCAAAGGGAGCTGTACTTGGGCAATGCACTTGCACTCTCTGCAGCGAGGAATCCACGCAAGTTCAGAGAAGGTGGCCTTGACTGAGATAGACAGGCCCTGTTGGAACTGACCACGTCACCACCCCCGTGCACCCAGGACTCCTTCGTCCTTTACATTTGTATTGTGATGGGAGTGGTACCAGGACCTCCACTGATGGCTTCCCAAGGCCACCTAGGAATCATTAGTGACCTTTCTCCTGCCACATTACTCCCACCAGACTTCCCTAGGGGTTGCATTCCTATTCTGCAAGTTTTCCGCTGAGGAGCTTTAGGCCTTGGCTTCCCGGTCTGTAGAATGGGGATTACGGTAGCACCTACCTTGCTGGGTTGTTCAGAGGATTAAATGAGATTGTGCTTAGCCCAGGCATGGCAGATAGAAGTTCCCAGAAGGCCATCAATGACCAACATTAACTCTGGCTTGAGCTGTGCCATGGTTTATAGCACAGGTTTTTACTGAGTTGCCTCTTGGGAAAAAATAAAACAAAAACGTTGTCATACTGGGAAGGATTTAAAAGCCTCGCAGCAAGAGAATCAAGAGAATCAACTCTTCTACAAGCCTCTGGGATGATTTAAGTCCTCATTCTAGTTTTCTGCTTTCACAGGAGGCAGAGAGCCTTGGCCAGAACTGAAGCAGGTGCTGATCACCTTCCTGAGGACCTGGCAGGCAGAGATGGGGCCGTGCATGGCACATGGAAGAGGTGTGTGCTCAGACCCGCTCCTCTTGGAAATTCCTCTTGACTGTGGATCCAAAAAGGATCACCCCAGCATCCACAGGCACATGCCCCAAACTGCAGAGACACTCACTTCTTCCTTTCCGTGCATCGCTCCCTCACATCAGAGCGAAAATAATCACTGCAGGTGGCATCTTGGGCATATCGCTGTTCAGGCTTGTGACAAAATGCACCGTTTTCTCCTGAGTGAAGCCTAATGCACCTCAGCCTAGGGATTTATACCAAGCAATAAAATCCACAGAATAGAGAAATGCAAATAGATTGTAGAATATAATATTATCATTGTCAACATAAAAGGCTTTTATTTACTGCCCCCCAAAAGAAAATACACCATAGTGTCATTTGTTTCAGGGAATGCAAAAAAAGTTTCAACAACTAACAGGGCATGTTTCTGAGCAAAATATGCCCGTATACGATGCGGGGACACATATTGTCAGTGGCCACTCTTGGGTCTGTATTCTTGAAAACAAAAGCGTGGAATCAAGTCACAGAAGGTCACTTGCCTCTACGGCCACAAATGAACCAAATGACATAGATATTTTCCGAGGGAGAGGACCTCTAGGGTAAGCTACGCTGGATGAGCAGCTTTTGGGCTGAGGTGGCTAAGCCACTGCTGTTGTGACCTCCCTAGGACACTTGCTGGAGGCTGAGCAGAAGGAGGGTTCATATCGCTGAGGGCAAAGTGGGGGTGGCAGGGGAGGAGGAGATGTAGCAGAGGAAAGGCGGGAGGTGGCGACTGCCATTGCTGCCCCAGGATGCACCCTTACAACCCCATACCTGCCCCAGGTGCTGGAGGTCATTGACCAATTTCATTTTCTTGCGCGGAATACCAACAAGACCTCTGACTTCCATGGCTTTGCCTGAATGATACGTCTGTTCCTTCATTTACGGCCTTGGGTATTATATTAGACCCAATCATAGAAACCTTTTTTTTTTCCAGCCTGAGTAGGAAGGATCTAAATTTATAAGGCTTTAAGTAGCAATAATTACCTGAATGACACTCTATGTAAGAAATATTCTATAGTCTTCCCAATAGCCCGAGGAAGTAACCATCTCTGAGCATTCACAGGGAACTACTTCCAGGAAGATGCCAAAATTGTCCCATGCTGAAGTCCTTACAGAAAACGAAGCCGCATTTGCTTATAACCTACACACGCTCCCCGTGTACTTTCAATCATCTCGAGAAGATGACTTGAGATACCTACTACTATGAAACTACCTGTTCTGCTGTACTGTTTAGGGCATACGGAGAAGAAAAAAGTCTACACACGCTCAGTAGAGATGTGATTTGTTTCCAAACGGTGTTTTATTTGCTCTTGGTTGAATCTGCCGCTGTGGAAGCCGAGGTCACAGAGGGCCAACTCTACTGTTCTAGCCAATTTGCAGACGAGAAAACAGAAGCTCGAGAGAGGGGGCGAGCATTGTCACCAGGGCTGTGGTGGAGAATTGAGATTCACACTTAGGTCGCATTGGCTCCCGAGGCCTCCATCCTGAGCTGCACCGATTCTGCAGGTGGCATCTTGTGAGGCCCAAGCTGCGTGTGCTGCATGGGCAGAGGTCTCTCTCACAAGCGAGGCAGGTGCTATTGCTCCTATTTACGGAGCAGGCAACTGATGCTCAAGAGGGGAAAAGCATGGGCCAAGTCACTAGATACCATTTAGCCTGTCAGGGATTTGAACCCTAAGCCCTGAGGTAGGAAGCCGGAGCCTGGAGGTGACATGGGGATGTCCTTCACAGACCACCATACTCCAGGTCACCACTCCAGGTCCAATAGCTTCAGGACTTTGAGCAACCACCTCAGTAACCTCATTTCACACCCAGACTCCTGTTTTATCCCTGGCAGCTCATTTGGACAGGAATGACCCCCTCACATTTGAGCTGTTGACAATCCCAGGATGCCAGGCCTCACGGTGAAGCTGGGGGGAATCATAAGAACTGATTTTTGTCAAAGAAATCCTATCCCAGGGAGGAACCGGCTTTTCCTGCTCCTGGGAACCAAAGCCATGTTCCTGCTTCCTCAGTCCTAGCTCATCCACCTCAGAGACCTTCCCCAGTTTGTAAATGTGCCCTCAAAGTCATGGCAGGGCCCGGACCATAATGTGCTCCCTCCACCTGCCTGCTGGGCCTCACCATCATCAAGGGATCAGAGAGAAGAGGGTTCATTTATCAAGGCAGCCAATATTGCTGATCACCGTGTCACAGACTGGGCATTCAGCGGAGAAGAGCAGTGGTGTGTCCCCTGACATCTGCGGCTCACAGAGGGTGGGGAAACACACAAGAATCAGGGACGCAGGTAAGCCAGGCCAACTGGCACAGTGTGCTAAGAAGACAAAAAGAAAGAGTGGATTTCAGGAAGGGCAGCCAGCATCAGATGCAGAGCCCTGGGAAGGCTTCTCTGAGGAGGTGGCATTGGGCTGAGACTGGCTCTGGGAAGCCCTGGGGACTCAGTCCAGGATGGGGGCTGCTGAGCCCTGGAGAAGTCAATGTGGGGCATTTGCTCACATCAGAGTTTCCATAATGACATGAAGGTCACATGGGTCCCCAGACTCTAATTTCGATCAACAATGAATCATAGCCACTGGGAAGTAAAGCCACCCATGCCCTCCACCACACCTGCCACACCCGCCAGGACAGCCTGTTTGACCAACAGAGAGAAGATTATCCCAAAACAAGGTTGGTGGAAAACATGCACAGGGAGGGGCCGTTGTCCAGTTTCTTCTTTAAACAGCTGTCACCTCTGATACTGGCGCTCCTCGCAGGACTGCACTCACTGTGAAGCTTTTGCCATCATTTAATGTCCACAGAGCCTGTCCTCTCCTTCGGGGAGAATTCTTTGTATCAGGGGTGCTGATGGGGAAACGGAGGCTTTATTGCCGAGAGGAGAGTCAGCGCTTGAAGGGAAAAGGGAGCTGGCTTTGGCGGAGAATTGCCCGTGTGCTTCCTTCAACCCCAGGAGGAAGGCATTAGCAGTCCCTCTCTTGCCACCAAGGGCACTGGGTCCCGAGAGGCAGAGCAACTTGTTCAAGGTCACATAGCAAGCAAGTGACAGAGCCAGAAAGAATTCCATCCTATTAGTCACTATCCACATTAATCAAATGTATTGATCGCTTACTAGGGACCAGGCACCTTGTTAGAAGGTTAGTGGGGCTGGAGCGGTGGCTCTGCGGTTACAGCACTTGCCTGGCATGCACAAGACATGGGTTCAAACCCCAGCACCACATACACAACAAAGTGGTGGAGCAACAAAAGACACATGAAAAACCAAATAAAATTCTTTCTCTCTCTCACTCTCTCACTATTCCTCTCTCTTGAAAAAAAAAATTATCAGCAGCAGCTGCCTTAGGGCCACGCACAATTTCAAATTCAACCATGTATTTGATTTCCACTTCCATCTGTTTTAACGCTATTCTCACCTTATCACTAATTCCCACTATTCCCATCAGGCAGATGAGAAGACTGAGACTCGGGGGGTTGAAGTGATGTGCTTTGGGTCCCTCAGCTCTCACGTGGCAAAGCTAGGATTCGAATCGAGGTGAGTCTGAAGTCTCCTGTTTTCAGCAAGTGACTTACGTGGAGAGAGGGAACAGCAGAGATGATCCGTGTTGCAGGAGCTGAGCAGACACCCAAATGTGATGCCATGCCAGAGTGGAAACTCTACTGAAAGGGAGACGTCATCAAGGACAAAGCAGAATGTGAGCAGTGGACCCAAGCGTCATGTCGAGCTTTCTCCCGAGCCTCGGGGCCTCTGCTGCCATGTGAGAGAAGCGTCTTCATCCTCAGGAGGCTCCCTGGGAAGTATCAGGGGGCGAAGAAGCGCGTTCCCTGCACCTTCTTCATGGGGCTCAGGAAAACATGTATGTGTGTGCACCCGCGTGTACAAAGACAGAAAGTGCAAATGTTAAAATGTTAATCTAGTGGGTACATTTACTTTTCGGTAAATTTGAAATTATTTCCAAATTTTAAAAATATTCAAAGACAGGAAGGAGGAATTGCCAGGTGTGATCGAGAGGGTGTTTCCTGAGACGCACCCCAAGGACCCTTCAGCTCTCCTGTCTAATTTTTCCCCTCTGTCTGACATCCCACCTTCCTTAATCCTCACCAGCTTTTCAATGCACACACCCTTATAGTTATTGGTCATCCAGATCTCAGTCTGAGCTTGCCAAGTCTGTATGAACTGCCAGCTGAGGGCCGGGTGGGAGGACAGGACTGTGCTGGGGCACGGGGTAGTGCCAAGGGCACCATGTCCTTGAGGGAACCTCAAGGTGAGCAAATGGCTCCAGGTGGAAAACGGCAGGTGTGGAAAGGCACAGAGATCACTGCCGCCAAGAGGAGGAAGAGAGAAACAGAAAAAGGAGACAGCACCACAATCTGTCACCTCACCTCCCATGACAAAGGGCTGGTCCAGACTCCCTGTGGCAGGTAGGAGCTCACATCTCTCATCAACTCCTCTGCCCAGGCATCATTTTCCCTGGAGAGTTAATAAGCAGCCCTAAAATATGAACTACCAACGTTGCTCCAGCGAGTCCAAAACCCAGTGTCACCCTGTGTGTATGGAAGTAAGCAAAACTGAGGAGTAGCGTTACACCTCCACAGTAGTAAAACTACAAGTAAGACTCCAGCTCACGCTGACTGAGGTGTTTTCCACATAAAGAAACAAACTGAAAACTTTCATTCTTGGGGGCTGGGGCGGTGGCTCGGCTGTTACGGCGCTTGCCCGGCATGCGCAAGTACATGGGTTCAAACCCCAGCACCCACATACACAGCTAAGTGTCAGAGCAACGAAAGCCATGTGAAAAACTCAATAAAATTGATTCTATCTGCCTCTCTCTCTCTCTCTCACTGTCCTTCTCTCTTTAAAAAAACAACCTTTGTCTTGCTCATCATCAAAGTGGAATAAAATAAAAAATAATTTTGTGTAAATGAATTAGCAAGAATTAAAATCACTGATGACTTGTAGCATGGTGAAGGTGCATGCTCTCAGAGCCTCATGGCAAGAAAACAGCCTCCGGGAACACACTTGGGGCGTGTCTTAGGACCCCTGAAAATGACACTGTCCTCAAACTGGTGCGCATGCTCCCCAGTTGGCACCAGCGATTAATCCAGAAGGAGACACGTGAGTGCACAAAAATGTGCTCTTCTTGCTGTGGGCAGCTCCATCCATGACACCTGTCAATACCCATGGTGTGTGTGTGTGTGTGTCTGTGTGTGCACCTACTCCTCAGTTAGTCATATAGCTTTAGTAATTGTAGCCATTCTAATTCAAACCCGCGCGTGTGTGTACACGCCTAAAATAACATCGCTGCTATTCACTGTATTCCTTTAAAATATGGAAAATAACTGTCAAAAAATAAAAGGTCAAGTAATTTATGACATGGACAATTGGTGGAATATTAACATAACAATCATTGAGAATATATCTGCTCTAGACTGAATTGTTCCCCCACACCATGTGAGTGCATTTGGTGCAAGGAAGTAATCCAGGTAAACAAGGTGATATAGGGGGAGCTCTGGCATGGCAGGATTCCTGTCCTTTCAAGGAGAGACACAGGGGCTGCAGCAATGGCTCAGCGGTGACGGCGCTTGCCTGGCATGCTCGAGGATGCAGCCACGTACACAACCAAGTGTTGGCACAACGAAAGCCTCATGAACAACTAAACAAAGTTGCTTATCTCCTCCCTCTGTGTCCCTCTTTAAAAAGAAAGGAGAGACATAGGAGAGCTGCAAGTTTCCACATGAGGACACACCGAGGTGGCAGGCCACCAGGAAACCTCACCCAGGAACCAAATTGGTCACCACATTGGCCTTGGTTCCCCAGCTTCCAGAACTGAGAGGAAATCACTTCTGGTGTTTAAGACCAACACAATGCTCACATACTTAAGTGGAAAACATTCCTGAGACCAAGCTGTACTCGGCATGTGTTTAGAGTGGTAGGAGGCAGAAATGATGCTTATGATTCTTCATCCAAAGCTCTTTCCACGATAGTTTTGTGAGGGACTCTAACTACCTTATCAGTGATAAAAGTCAAAACAGTCGCCATTGTTTAGTGAATGCTATGAGCCAGGCTCAGTGTCACCACCTTATTCTCATTGCCCCACCTGATGGTCCCAAAAGCCCTAATCGGCAAGTACTATAGCTATCATCATTTTAGGCACTGAAACCCGGGCACAGAGAAGGCCAACACCAGCCTCAAGTCCTTCAGCAAAGTCAACAGAGCTCAGGTTGGAATCGGGTCGTCTCAGAGTCCCAAGTTGCAAATTCTTCAGTTTTATAAACATGCAGTATTTCAAACCAGTGAACAGTATGTATTCACATTGGAACACACCAGCTAGCACTTTCCCCAAGATGCACAGTGATTTCCTGTCTCTGCTCCCATGTCCCAGGCTCTTCCGTGCTGGGACAGCAATTGTCATTTTCCGGATCACTGTCTTGAGAAAGAGACTGCTCAGTCTCCTGCCTCACTACACCAGCTGGCTTCCCAGCGGCCATGGGAAACGTGGACAGCATTTGCAAGTGCCATCCTATGCCACTGGGTATCTGGTTCCCAGGGTGGCCTCCTTGTAAATGGCGCACCCCACTGCCAGACCACAGCTCCTCATAAGGGGGGTGTAGAAGGCTAATCCTATGGCTGACAGCTCATGGCAATCCTAAGATGCAACCTTCTCTGGAAGGCTCCCTCCCACCCCAGGAATCAGGCATAAACTCTCCAAAGCACACAAGACCCCTGGAAAATCTAGTCCTTAACTCTCTACCGTCATCGCTGAAGTCCCCACTCCTACCTCCAATTCAGATTATGCTAACTTCTTGTATTTCCCAAATAGTACCTTACTTTGACTCACATTTGAGCTAATAATCCTCCCTGTGCCCAGAATGCCGTTGTCCTGACTCTAACCTTTCCTATTAAGCTCTGGTGTGTTCTTTTTGTCCAGCCTAAATGCCAGTTTCTCCAGAAAGATTCCCCTGAATCCTCAGCTCCTCCTGTGGGCATGCCAGGCACCAAGGCCTTGATTTAGGATCCCTCCTGATCTTGCAAAAGCCCATGTTTTCCATGACAGGCTCTCTTTAGTCCCAGGAAGTAAGGACTACATCTCATTCTGCCCGCTATGGTTTATAGTCTAGAACAGAACAATGACTCCGGAAATACTTGTTTCAGCAACGAGTAGGGAAAAGAGCTCCAAAGAGTGATTTTAAACTGACTTTCTACTGTGAGGGCTTTCAAAGCTCACGAATCTGCAGCATATTACAGTGACATGGTGAAATCTATGTTCCTAGCTGCTCAATTTACAACAGCTAAATTATGGGACCAACCCAGATGCCCCTCGCTGGATGAATAGATCTAAACTCTGTGGTACATACATACCATGGAGTTCTACTCAGCAATTAGAATCAACGAAATTGCAGCTTTTAAAGGTAAATGGATGGCAATGGAAGAAACCATGCTGAGTGAACTTAGCCAAACCCAGAGACTCAAGGACCGAATGTTTTCACTCATTTTTGGAAGCCAGAGATAAACCCAGGCCTATGCGAAAAGTAGTCAAACTCATGTATTATACCAAGCAAAGGCATTGTAACAAATAATCTAGGGCAATCATAGATATGTAGTGGGGGGGGTAATACGGTAAGTGGGGGAGGGGAGAGGGAGGAAGAATACAGAGAAATCTAGGGGGTAATTCTGGCTTAAGAGTATATGCATGGGCTGGAGCAGTGCCTCAGCAGTTCTGGCGCCTGCCTGGCATGCGCAAGGATGCGGGTTCAAACCCCAGCACCATGTACACAACAAAGTGCCCAAGCAACGAAGGCCACATGAAAAACTAAATAAAATTTGATTGTGTCTTTCTCTCTGTCTCTTACTATCCCTTTCTCTTCAAAAAAAGAAAGTACATGCATATCATATTGTTACTTTAAAAGCATTTATAATTGTACAATAACTCAATTCCTTAATAAAACAATATTTTTTTAAAAGTTCATGATTCTGCGATGTGAGAGTTGGTTTAGGAAACTAATGCATCTCGGTCAAGCAGGCCTGGTTCAAATGCCACACCTGTGACTTGGTAGCCTCTTGACACCTCTAGGTCCTCATCTGAACAAAGCAGATGGGGATTGCCTCCATCTCCTAGTGTCCCTGTGAGGATCAAAGACCACGGACCCATGAAGTGCTCGCGCTGTCCCTAGCCCCGGTATGCTCTGGATCAATGTCAGCCATTGTTGTTAGGATATGTTATGTTGTTATCATGATTATGATGACTGAAGCCATATTAAAAGTAAAAAAAGAAATCAAGCATAGACATTCAGTCTGCTGCCATGGAAACCTGGCTCGGTACCTGAAATGTAATGGATGCTTCTACCAGATGTCGGACATGCTGCGGCATCTGGGCATCCACAGACAGAATCCACCTCCACAAACAAGGTCTGTTTCCTTTGTCAAAATCAAAACTGATAAGGGAAAAATAAAGCATATCACTTAGAATTTCTGATCCTCTGATACCCAGTAAAGACAGCTGAGTTCTGCTAAATCTGATCTGCAATCTTGAGCCAACGCACCCTTTGCCGGCAATTTACCAACAGAAGATAGAAAACAGGCTCCCAGCTCTGTTCAGCCCTGCAGGGGTGGCCATCGCAGAGCAGAGGCACATGCATGGAGCGGGGCATGTGGCCCTGGGGCCCCAGCACCACAGCTCACCAGCTGTATCACCTTGGGCAAATGACTTTGCCTCTCTGTGCCTCCGTTTCTTCATCAGCTAACAATACTGTGCATCTCACAAGATTCCTTTGTAAATTGCTTAGAACAGCACTACATACTGTTTGGTAGGCAAAATAAATAACTGAACTTTAAATCCAACTCAAACAAGAGAGAAAAGTATAGACTGTGACCTCAGGGCCCTGGGGACTATGCACACGTCATCCCTTTCTGCACTTTTGTTTCAAAATATCCGCTCAGGAGGACAGGAAGGAGGCAGAAAGAAAATCCTATTTATTCTGCCTGTGAAGCTGGCAATTCCTATGTGGAAGAAATCAATGAGAATTTGATAAACAGTTTGCAACCTCCCTGGCAAATCCCTAAAATTGATTCCATGAAGATCCCTGACTTTCAAGTTTTGCGTAAGGAAGACAATGAACACAGGCTTTTCTCTAGGGGAGGCGGTGAGACTTCATTCTTTTCAGCAATAATAATACTTTTGAAGAAGTTACTTTTGAGCCAAAGTCCCTTTATTTTTTGAGGGGTTGCTCAAATATAGACTATGATAGCAGAATTCGTAATAGTAACCAGCCACAGATACACAGATTTGCTTGGTGCTTAATGATCTCCAAATGCATCTGCATGTCTTAATTGCCTCCCCAACATGCCCACTCCTCATGTACTGCAGAATAAAAAGCAGGCAACCTGGAATTCGGTGGCTTCCATCATTGCATGGGAACTTCTATTCCTAAGCAAGCAATTTTGTACCCCTGGACCTCAGTTTCCTCAT
Source organism: Aplodontia rufa (assembly GCA_004027875.1). Classification (NCBI taxonomy): domain Eukaryota; kingdom Metazoa; phylum Chordata; class Mammalia; order Rodentia; family Aplodontiidae; genus Aplodontia; species Aplodontia rufa. Next base: position 22,953 of record PVKS010015532.1, on the reverse strand, counting down.
CAATGAAATGGGGCTATTATTGTCCACCTTGTATCCTATCACAAGTATTGAGTGAGTGCGCTGAGTCTTCAGGGACCCTGGCACAGTGGCTGACACATGTCACCACTTCACATGACAGAATGTGAAGGTGAAGGCAGATGAAAGAACTTGAAAACGTTACTTTACAAGGTATTATTTTAGAGGGCTGCCTGTGTAATGGAATGACTGTCAAATTTCTACCTATGATAATGCCAATAGGATTCTCTTCTTCAAAGGATCCCTTCCAGATGGTGGCCTTTAAATGCCTGGGTGAAATGGCTGATTTCCAGAGAAGGAAATGTACCACTAGACAGAGGGAGCCATCAGAATTACCAAAGCTATGGTAGCAGGACCTGAAAAACGATTTGACAAGGCTCTCACCAGCCCAAAAAGGGAAAATTTGGTCTTCACTCACTTAACACCTGGAATTGAGTTCATATAAGAATTTCAGAACATTAACCATGATAAAACGCACATGTTTATAAGTGATACTTTGAAACGATAACGTTTGGAAGCCACTAGGGAGACAGGTCATTATTTTCACAGTTAATAAATGTGGGAGATCAAACACTTGTCCTACTCTTCCTGTGTGAACAGTCCTCTGCATAGTCAAATAGTGGAAGAAGACACACTGCTCTATACGGGAAGGTCCCAGTGAATGGATTCTGAGCGAAGGGGAGACGACAGCATTCTCATTCACCCCAATGAGTTCATGAGTCTAGTCCATGGCCACCTGAGTCTGCTCATGCCACCAAAGACAGACTGCTGGACATTATGTGCCTGCAATGCAGTCATCCTTTCAGAGAAAGAGTCTAGTCAACCTTCAAGAGCTTATGACCAAGTCACAGAAAAGACAGGAGTCAAAGGAATGTGTCTTAACAGCATCATAGAGCTACAGTGAGCAAAATCAAGAATCCACAAAACAAATGGACCAGACTCCTCAATGAGAAGAAATTAGAAGAGGGCTGGAGTGGTGGCTAAGCAGTGGAGAGTCTGTCTGGCATGCACGAAGACCCAAATGAGTGTCGGAAAAGCAAAAATAAATAAATAAATAAAATTGACTCTTTTCTCTCTCTTAAAAAAAAAGAAAAGAAAAGCGGGGGCTGGAGTGGTGACTTAGTGGTTAAGGTGCTTGGCTGGCATGCATGAGGACCAGAGTTGAAACCCCAGCACCAAATAAACAACTAAGTGTTGGAGCAATGAAGGCCAGATGAAAAACTAAATAAAGTTGTTTCTCTCTTTCTCTCTCTCTCTTACTGTCCCTCTCTCTTTAAAAAAAAAAAGAAAGAAATGAAAAAAGTTAGAAGAGAAAGAGACATGGAGGCAAAATCTATAGACTAAGAGGCAAATATAGATATACATGATACGTATCAACCATTCAGAATGTATGAAACTTACTTGTATACCAGTTGAAGCAATCTGCTGTGTGTGTTTTTATAAAAATAGGAAAATTTGAAAACTGGCTGGATAATTGCTGCTAAAAATTGCAGGTACTTAATTTTTAGCAAAAACTTTTTAGCTATGAAAATAGTATTGCAGTTATTTTAATCAAGGCAAAATTCACATAACATAAAATTAATCATTTTGAAGTGAAGGACTCAGTGGTGTTTAGAAGGTTCACAATGTGTACAACCACCAGCGCTACCTAGTTCCAAAACATTTCCTTGCCCCAAAATGAAGCTCCATACCGTTAACGGGTGACTCCATTTCCCCTGTAGCTACCCGTTTGCATTCCATCTGAACAGGTTTACTTATTCTGAATATTTCACATAACAGATTGTACAACATATGACTTTTGTATCTGGCTGCTTTTATGTAGCGTGTTTTTGAGATTTATCCATATTGTAATAAGTATTGTCTCTTCATTCCTTTTTATGACTGAGCAATATTCTCTCTTACATTTGGGTCATTGGTCCATTTTAAGTTAATTTTTGTTTATGGTGTGAAGTCGGGGTCCAATTTTATTATTGTGCATGTAGATGGTTTCATTTTAGAGACATAAAATACTTCCATATGAACTGAAATGTTTATCATTTGTCTCAAAATAATCTACGACAGAGAAGAATGGAGAATATAAATAACATAAGATGGGTTGGAGACTGTATCATTGTTAAGTCAGAAAATGAGTACAACCAATTCACTGTACTACTTCTGTTTTTTAAATGTTTCCATATTAATGAGGGCATTACTTTTAGAGGGATATTCAGAAATGTTTACAGATGAAAATTCATGATGTCTGAAATTTGTTTCAAAATAATTTTGACCTGGGAACCAGGAAGGATGTTAGTGAAGTGAGATCGTTCTTGAGTTGATAGCTATTAAAGCTATATGATACTATGTGTGGGTTCATTTTACTCATCTTTCTACTACTGAGTGTATTTGAAAATTTACCATAATGCTGCTTTTTAATGTAATCTATAATCCATTCCCTAAGATTTTACTTGGTACTAATGAGAATCTTCCCAAATGAAGACTAGAGGAGATGGCTATGGGAGTACCGGTAGCCAATGTTCTTGAGAGCCCTCAAACTGGATAAAGAGAGTATGACAAGATGAGCTGATTTTAGTAACATTCCCAAAGAAGGAGTGGTATTTGGTTGGACTTTGAAAAGTCAACGTTAAGTTTGTCAAGAAGACCAGAGCAGGGAGGATGGTTTAAGTAGATGGCACACAGGGGTAAAAGGGTCGGGATATTTGAGAGGAACAGGATGTGGAGAGAGCCCACCTGCTCTGGGGTCCACCAGCCTTGATTCACTGGAGTAAGTGACAAGCCTGACCCCCTTTAGTCCTGCAGCCCCTTCCCCAATGCCTAGCATGGAAGTTTTGTGCAGAGCGATATCCAATGAACACTGGCTTGGACAATTAGTGGGCTAAGAGTGCCAGTAGATCACCTCAGGGTCTCTGTTCTCCAGGGTAAACACGTTCAACGTTCCTCACTCTCAGAGCTGCCTCTAAGCTGCCAGGGCTAGGGGAAGGCAAACGACACCACAGTGTGGCATTGCAAACGCTGCTGGCTCTCAGATCCCAGTGCACTTGCATGATCCTGAGTGAGACCTTCTCATATTTTGTACCCTGGGCACCTTTCTCACTTCACCCTGGTCTCTGCTCAGGAAGGCGCCGCTCCCTTTGAATCCCTTTGAAAGCCCCATCCATGCCTGGACACTCTGTTCCTGTTCACTCCGTCTAGGATTTTATTTTAGCCTGTTGGCCCCTGCCTGCTCCACCCTGGCGCTATTTCCATCCCAGGTCCAGCTGGGAAGCCAACAGTGGCCTGTCCATCTTGTGCAGCTGATTTCTTAAGACTGGGAATAAGACTTCACACAGAATTTAAATGAACTTTGTTTTTCTTCTTTCACCAGCTATTGCAACTGAGTATTACCTTTGAGGACCTTATTCTTTATTTTAATTTTATTTCCCCAAGCCTTATTTTTATTCATGCATGCATTCATTCATCCAACACCTTGCCCCTGAGCACATGCGCCAATCTCAGTGCTGATGACAGAAATGAATGACTTGGTTTCTGTCCTCCAGGACCTGTGTGGTCACCAATGGAAGAGACAGGCATGTGAACGCTGGCCACGATCCCTCAGTATAGAGTGCCCTTGAGGCTCCAGAGCCAGGCTAGAGCACCAGGAATGCTGAGACCAGCGAGGGACAGCCAGAAATCGCGTATCACTGGATCTGATAAACCTCATAGTTCTATGCCTTTCTTCTCATTATTAATAACCCTGAGAGCACGGCCAAGGCTAAGCCTCCTAGCGATCGGGAAACTGTTCTCTTCCAAAAGTCACCCTGATGAGTTGGGATGCTAGAGTAAGATTATAAGAGGCCTCTGTGCATGTGAAACAAAAATAAAAAACAGAGAAGCACACAGCTCTAGGTGGAGGAGTTAGGGGAACACAGCCTCCAAACAGCCTCAGCACCCCTCCTCCTCGCCTTCTCTTCCTCCTCAGCGTTGGCTGAGGAAGCATAGCCCGGGTACAATTTCAGGGCCCTATTTCCAGCTTCTCTCCCTTTTTCATCCACAATGGGTCATGCAAGGACTAGCCAACCGTCCCAGGCCAGCCAAAGGCAGAAAGAGGCTGATATTCAGGGCTGCAAGCTTGGGAGACATCAGCAGATTTCTGTTCAGAACCTACACATTTCCTGCTCCTCCAGCTGCCAGCCAGTTTCATTCTTATCTGCTCGCTGTAGGTGACTTGTTATTGAGGGAGCTGCGCCCCCTGCTGTCACTCCTGGCTACATCCAACTTTGTTGGCAGCTTATCACCCAGGACGTTCCTAGGACAACCAAACTCCAGTGGTCCAGCCAGACCACTGCGCATCTCTTTTGTTTGTTTGTTTGTTTTCAAATTAACAGGTGCTGAGAACCTGGGGACATCATCTTATATATCATTTTTATCAGTAATAATAATCACCAATTATCAAACATGTATTGTCAGCCAGGCGCTGTGCTGAATGCCTCTTTTATTCAAATCTCTCATCCATACAGATCATTATAGCCATTTCACAGACTAAGAAACTAAAACACTCACCATCTAGTGTGATTTTCGTCTGATAACCTGCGCATTCCTAATCTACTGAGCTCTCCTGTGCTGGACGCTGTGGTACCTCTGGCTCTCAAGATGCAACGATCCTACTCACAAACTCACAGCAGAGTCTGTGACTGGTGTTTCAGTTGACCTGTTTCATCGCATCCTCCAGCTGTCCTTGAGGGAGAGTTATGCATCAAGTTTACAGGTGAGAGATCAGATGGAGAGGTCCACTTATTTGCCTAGGGTTGTCCCAGTTGGCCAGTAGGGCTGGGATTGAAACTCAGTTCTCCCAGAAGACAAAGCCGTACTTTCTAAGAGGCTATGTTAAGTGAGATGCTATTTTCTTTTTAAAGAAGTTTATGCAAACCCCAAAGGGAATCAAGATGATGGAATGAGCGATCTGCCAAGGGGCAGTCAGGTAATTCACTAAAATAGTCGGCCATCTTTGAGTGCTATCATCCATCTCCCCAGTCACCCAAAGAGCCCAACATGCTTGCTGAGGGCCTACTAGGTGCTGGGCCTTTTATTGGAAGCCAGGGAATCGGTTATGGCCAAGGTAGCACAATACCTTTGGGGCACTCACAACTGGGCAGAAGGCTCTAGCAACCCCTGCAACTGGGAACAATAGTGGGCAAGGCAGAGGGGCACAGGAAGTGCCCCGAGATGAGGGTGTGTCTGGAAGGCCTGCCTGGGGAAGTCTCACTTGAGCTGCCTGAGAAGGTTGGGGAGCACAGAGGGCCACATGGAGAGAGGACAGAGGAGTTGCCCGCCTAGGAGAAGGTTCAGGTCAGGGAGCAGTTGGGAGCAAGATTTCGTGCAAAGAAGTGGGAGGAATTTGAGACAAGGGAGCAAATTAAGAGTTTGAAACTTCTGGCTTGGAGCAGTGATTCTCAAACTAGCTGTGGGGAGCAGTTCAGCTCCATCTCTCTTCCCTCACACACCAGTGCTTCTGTAAAATGCAGTCCACCCTCCATACCTGTGGGTTCCACACCCACAGATTCAATCAACCCCGGATTGAAAATACTTAGAAAAAAGTGTGTCTGTACTGGACACCTGTGGACCTTTCCCCCTTGTCATTGTTCCCTAAATATCATCGTCTAACAACTCTACATAGCATTTACTTCCTGTTAGGTACCACAGGTCAAGGGGGGAGTTAAGGGGCCCAGGAGGATGTGCTTAGGTTATGTGCAAACTCTGTACCATCTTGTATAAGGCACTTGGACGCAGGAGTCCTGGAACCAATTTCCCACAGATGCTAAAGGACCACTGTACAATTAAAAATGAAGTAGTAGAAAAATAAAATGAAAAAATAGCGCAAATTTATGATGGCAGATTGGACAGGAAAGGAATTGCTCACACAACTGTGATGTACTCCTCTCATCATGGAGACAGTCGGCAAACAAGGACTGGTCAAGGACCCATTTTGAGAAGCATTGTTTTAGAGCCCCAGTGAGTCACCACATCTGTGTCTGCAAGAGGACATTCAGCCAGGGGGCAAGGAGAAAAACCACAGGTGGAGAGGGCATTGTGGGACAAGGCAGAGTGGCAGAAGCAAGCTTGTATATTTGGGGAGTCACGGACAGCTGTCAGGGGGGCCGAGAGGTCAGAGGTAAGGCTCACAGGCAGGCTGCGGTCTTGGTGGGCTGTTCTGGCTACAGTGAAGACATGGGCAATAAGAACCATGCTGAAGCTCAATTTACAATAGCTAAATTATGGAAACAACCCAGATGCCCCTCACTGGATGAATGCATCCAAAAACTGTGGTACATATAAACCATGGAGTTCTACTCAGCAATTAGAAACAATGATATTGCAGCCTTTGAAGGTAAATGGATGGCGATGGAAGAAATTATGCTGAGTTAAGTCAGCATAACCCAGAGAACCAAGGGTCGAATGTCTCCACTCATCTGTGGAGGCTGGAGCTAGCCTTTGAGAAAGGTGGTCAACTCTCATGTTTTAAATCCGGAAAACGTGTAGTGACACACAACCTAAGGCACCCGTAGAGATGTATTGGGAAGGATGGGGGGGGGACAAGGATGGATAATTGGGGGGGCTCTAGAGGGTAAACCTAATTTTCAGAATATAAATATATTATATTGTTTCGTTGGAAGCATGTTTGATTGTTTAACAAATAAATTTGTTTCTTTTTTTCAGGGCTGAGGACCTAACTTGGGGCCTTGCACATGCTAGGCATGAGCTAAATCCCCAACCCAAACAAATAAATTTCTTAAAAAAAAGAACCGTGCTGAGCAGGGCTTAAACCTCAGAAGCGCCTGCCAGGTCACTGCTTCCTTCCGAGTGTTTCCAAAGCAGCCAGGCACTCTCCACCTGCATCGATGGCTGCGTTCTGCCCATCTGATCACTAACCTCAGAGAAGCTAGTCCTCAGTAGAAAAAGAGGAAGGCAAGGCAAAGCACTGGCCTTTGATTAAATAAAAGGAAAGGAAAGGAAAGAAAAACGCTCACCTTTGACAAGGTCAATGCAACTGAATGTTAAACAACGAGGGGTCGAGCTGCTCAGGCCCACTTACACATGGATTTTATTCTCTTTCTGAAATTTGTGACAATTTGAAAAAACTCATATGGTCAAGAAATTAACCAACTACATAGCCTAAAAATATCAAAAACAATAGAGAAAGGGACACAGGTAGGTATGTCATGAATGCACCAAATATATCCCCATAATAGTCTATTTTATACTCACTCCCATAACAGATGCACAAACCTATTACAGAAGGTGAGAATCCCTCAGCTTTCACAGACTGGACACGCACCATTCAGAGCTGGGAAAAACGTAAGCAAACGTAAAGACGCCACTAAATCCTAACGGCATCTAGTCGACTGCAGTGATTTCCTAGCCACCTCCTGTTGCTATGGCAGTGAGCTCAAGTGTGGCAAATACCCTCTTAAACATGGTGGGACACCAATCGTCTCTGCATGAGCAGTTTATCTGCCCAGTAAATTGCACTTTGTAGTAAAAAGCAATCTCTCGCGAATCTGGGTTATTTTCCATCAGATAATATACATACGCTCACTGTATGCGAGTTAATTGCTATGTGGCATCAGTAAGGTTTCTGGTCAGCAGCAGGGACTTAGGAGTTAAGTTTTACGGATTCTAAAGCTATGCTCGGAATTTAGACTGTGCCCAATCCCTGCATTGTTCCAGGGTCAACTCTACTTAAGCCGAGGCAGCTGTCTGCACCCTCATTAGTAAGCTCAGGAATGCAGGAGCTGTAGAACTTGAACCAGGAGGTGTGCCCTGCCCTGGGCAGTAGTCACTGGACTCTGTCACTGCTGTTTTAGAATCACTCATTTTATCATCCCAAGTATTTTAGGGACTCCTCAAGGGTAAAAATAAAACCTTAAGTATAATGAAAATACCTACTATTTCCAAGCCCTGGACCCAAATATCTGTCATACTTTTATTCAAAAATGAAGAAATGCAGCTCACCAAATTCATGCAAGGACGCCAACGGCAGTGCAGGGTTCCACATCGACCATCTGCGCCCTGAGCCTGGGGCTGGCCGCGCCCAGCCTGTGTGGGGCTGGGGAGCAGGGTGAGCATCGGGGGGTATGTATTCGACATCACTAAACGTTTCCTCAGCTGGACCATCAAGAGTTCAGAAAACATATCAGCAAGCCTCTTAAATGTTTTATTGTAGTGGAAACAAAAATCTAGATGTGCAAAAAAAAAAAAAAAGATGTATAAGTGAAAAGGTCAAGGAATTTCTCTGAATGTAAGGCTTGACAAAGCCAGGGTAAGTTGAGAGGGCCAGCAAGGCTCAAGACCACTGTCATCCACACTAACACACTCTTCAAGGACAGGTGCTTCTGTGGTCACCCTGGGGTCAAGACCCTAGTGAAAGGGTCTATGTACAAACCCGGCTAACCTAGAGCAGATGAGTCCATCTTCCCTCCAGCTGCAGGGAAGTGCTCTTTAGACCTTGAGGGTAACCTTGGGCAAGCCCCTCAACATTTCCAAGTTTGTTTTCTCATTCCCCAAGTAGGGCATTAAGCTTAATGGCTTCCAGGTACCAGCTCATGTTATGCACAGCAGGAAGCTCAGGCTTTGGAATCAGGCAGCTGTGAGTTCAAACTTCTATACCACAACTAGTTGGCTAGGGCATGGGACACGGCTGGGTCTCAGCTTCACTCTCTCCCAACACGAAAGGTAACACCTACCCAGCCGAGTCACAGCATTGGAACGGTGTGTGTAAAACCCAGGCTAGCAGATTAGGAGCGCCATTCGAGCATGTTCCTTCAGGGAGGATAAAGCAAGGGGTGACAGCAGGCATAGAGGTCCACAGCAGGGTTTGAAACAAGCAGGCTCTGCCACTTTCTGGCCAGGGACTTTGAGGAAGTCACTCAAGCTCCCTAAGCCTCTACTTCCCCTTCTGTAAACAAGGTGAAAAATGCTGCCTTCCCCCTTAAGCGCTCTTCCAGAATCCAATGAAATACTACATAGTAGGCACTTCCTTTACACATTTTCCTTTAGTTACACTATCCTGCAGCTGTATATAAGATTACAAAAAACTTTCCAGTGTGTTCCATGAGATTTTTCTCAGCACTTCCAGTTCTACAAAGTCACCTGGGGTTGTTAAACATAGTGTCACCCGCCAGGATTTTCATCACAATGGGATTGTACTCCTAAGTTCCTCACCTAACCTTGCCCTGGTGACAGGCATCCAGGATGGCAGCCAGAGCACCAGAAGAAAAGAACACATGTTTACCTTGGATCCTCAAAAGACAAAGCAGCACTGACCCCAGCCCTCAACATCTCAATTATGGCCCTAACTGCTTTTTCGGTCCCCTGCCCTAACTTGGTAGGAAGCACTAGAAATGCAGGGACCAAGCAGGAAGCTGCTAATTTAAGTGAATAGCTTTGGCCAGAGGAGCCCAGTGAAGAGCTCTGGGGGAGATGAAGTCTGCTGAAATCAGGAGCGGTTTCCTTCCTGAGGGCCAAGCATCAGCATCCTAGGGCAACAAATGACTTGGCAAGCCCTTCAGCAGAGCTGCTTTGGAAGAGTTTACATAATAGGGATTCCCTGGGTTCTTTCTGGAAGGGATAACACAAGGACTTTTTTATCCCCTTTTCTCAAACATAAGGGTGTTCGGAAGAATAATCCTTTTTCAAAAGTGCACAATAGAGAGGGAGAAAAATACTAGAAGACTTTGCACTAAAATGTTAGTAGTAATGTCTCCTAAGTAGAGAGAGAACAGGTGATTTTTTTTTTCTTTTTTGGACACCAATGTGAGCCTTCCATGATATCTGGTATTCGTCTGGGGTTTGGGGGGATTTTTTTAAAAATTTAAATTAGTGTTTTCATTTCACTTCTAAATAACATGGGTATATTTTATTCATCCTTCTTTCAGACTTGTCTAACCTAAAATGCATTTGTAAATTGAAGTTAAATATTTACATTTGTTTATTAAATTTATTTTTAAGCTAGTGTTATGGAGCTGAGGACTTCTCAGAAACTGAGGCAGCACGAAGGCTCTACACCCTGATTCTTATGATCAAGTCAGAAAGACTTGACACATGTCACTCCGAGTAACAGGCCATATTGAAGGGCTAGGAAAAAGGAAAGAGGGCACTCCCAAGAAAGAGAGGTATATTGTCCCTCTCTGCACTCCCATTTTAGTGGGGATCCCAGAGAAGTGTCCTGAGAGTCCTGCCCAGGTTCACCTCTTGACTTTTGTCTGGCAGCAAGATGGTGTCAGACTTTCGAGTCCTCACTGCCATGGCAACTCTAGGTCACCTTGGCCCATGCTGACCGGTTCTAATTGGATTCTTAACCACACATGCTTACAGGCTTTCTGGTTAGGAGGAAGGACCCTTATCTCCCTGAGTTTCAGGATCTGGTCTCAAAAGTCTCCCTCTTCAGGGTAACTTGGGTTCCTCTTGTGGACATTATTGTGGGCCTGCATCTTTCCTAGGTAGTTTAGCGAGAAAGGTGACATAGCCCAATCATTCAGGCCAGACAGGGCTTCAGGCAAATTGCTTTTTTGGAAAAGAAAGCATGTGGGGGTCACCACAGTGTGCCCTTTTTATGTAATTATTCTCTTAACCCTATGTTCCCACCATTCACATTTGTCTGTCTCCTAATGTTAGTATATAAAATATAAAAATGCATACATTAATGGGGCACCATGTGATGTTTTGGTACACACATATCTTATGTTTAAATCAAGTTAAACATATCTATCGCCTCAACTATGTATCATTTCTTTGTGGTGAAAGGTTTCTATTTGTACTAGAAAAAAAATTCACATTTAGAGCAAAAAATGGATTATGATAAGGCCTAAGTGTAGAAATATGGAAATAATATTTGGGGCCCAAGTGAGGATTGGACCTGGCCTTGGTGGAAGAAGGACACATGGGTGTTTTGTAGCACCAGGGTCTTCTGACTTTTGCTGGCGTGACTAAGAGAAAGCATACCCCAAGGTAAATGTGTGATGCATGGCCAGATTACATCTTGCTGTCCTTGGGATGCAGAAAGTAGCCCTACCAATGCCCACTCAGCAGTGCATGAAGCAATTGTCCTAAAGAGATCAAAACCATGTTTCATTTTGAAGAATAGAAATTGACAAGTGGGGGAAATGTCCATGTCCATTGCTGTGTGCGCGATGTGAGGATTTGCCCAGGATCTCCTGGCCTTGGAGGAAAATGAGATTGGAGAGAGACAGTACGATGTGAGGACATTTGCCTTTATACGGTGAATGTGTTAATTTCCATTACTGTGACAAAATAGTTGATGTTAGGTCAATTCCAGGTGACTGGGGGCGGGGCTTCAGCCAGCTTGCCCTCGAAAAGAACAGCCAATCGAGACCCTGGCAGACAAGCTCCAATAGATAAAAGCAGCTTCCCAGCCAAGGTCCAGCACCATTTCCCCTGCCCGCCATTTCCCCCGCCCATTGTCTTGTCCCATGCCCGCCTGCATTATGGCGGTGCAGGTGAATTTGGCCCAGAAGCAGCAAATCCCAATAAACACCTGTGCTTGAATTTATACCCATGTCTTTTGATTTTCTTGTTTTTTACAATTGAGAACAACTTAAAAGGAAGGCAGGCCGATATTGGCTCACGGTTTCAGATGTTTCAGCCCGTGGTGGCTTGGCTATGTCGCTTTGGGCCTGTGGCAGCACAGAACCTGATAGCTTGAGCTCATGGTGAAGAGGTTGCTCACCTCATGGTAGCCAGGAAGCAAAGAGTGAAATTAAGAGGCCGGGGTCTCAGTACCTCCTTCAATGTCAAATCCGAAACAATCCAACTTCCTGCCACGGGGCCTGACCTCTTACAGGTTCTTCCACCTCCTCGTGGCACTTGAGGCTGGCTACCAAGACTTCAACAGGGGGGCCTTTGGGCAACATTCGAGATCCAAATCAGAAGAGTGAATTTGGTGATTTTTCTCTAAAATGCTTTTTCCAGTTATTAATAAAATTGTTTCAGATTATTGAAAGTAATCTAAGACAATAAGATTTTCACATGCATTTATTAAGCCACTTCTGTCTACTAGCCATTCATTTGAAGGAATTCATAGTTGTGCAATAAATATGTAAGCAACTGTAATATACTACATTCATAAGTGATATAGTAGTGAAACACCACAGACTTGGGTTCTGACTTGCTTCTGAATCCAATTATGCAAATACTCAGCGGTGTGGCCTTCAGTCACTTGCTCAAGCTTACAGAAGGAGACCGCTGGAGCCTGCACCTTTGCATATGTGATCCTACAGGCTGAGGATCCTTCAATCAAAGGTGGGCTGGAAGGATTTGTGCTCTCTGGGAAGTCCCCAGACCTCTCTGATCTCTTTAGACAGCTGCAATTCTGGCAGGGTAGTGTTCTGCTCATAGGCCCCTGTGCCTTGGAGTCCAGGCTTTGGGGACCCTGTTTGTGCTTTCCCACCTGTCTCCATTTTTAATTTTGTCAGAGCCATGAATTAAGCAGGAAACAGATGATTTATTAATTCCATTCCTGCTCTATGATTGTGCCCAGAGGCTTGTAGACACACACTGTAAATCACAAAGAATAATAATAATAATAAAAAAGAGCTCTCTGTTGAAAGCTGCCTTAGGGGACATCTGTCAACTTGTCAGGGACCCCCAGAGAGCCAACTTCCTCTTTCCTCATTCCAGAATAAACCACAGGAAGAGATTTCAGTAGGTGACAGGAACTTTAAGGCCAAGCAGAGAGAAGTTCCCAGTCCCAGCCACTTTCAGGAATAAACATGCAACTTCTTATCCTTTTCTACAAAAGCTGGGAATTCACAAATGAGTCCTTTGCTCAGATGATCCCTTTCGATCTTCGCAACAGCGCTGCAAGGTCCTTATTTTGCACATGAGGACACTGAAGACTTAGCATAAGTACCTTTAGGTAGAGACTCCAAAGCCTGTGTTCTTTCAACCCCACTAGGCTGCTACAAACTTGTTTCCTCCTTCAAAATCCTTTTTAAGCATCCCATCCTGAGTTCTAAAACTGTGGTCTTGGCACAGGAAAGAATTAGGCCAGTGAGAAAGCTGCTTTCAATACACTTTGCCCTCCAACCCATCTCCCTGCTGGAGGAGATTGGCACCAGCTCCTTACTTACCCAGCAAACGCTCCACGGCTCACTCCCAGCCTGGCACCAAGGGCGGTAGCCCCCTAATCTGTGACTTCCCTTTGTGGTTGTTCTGGTTGGGATCTGAAACGTCCTTCAAAGCTGAGGCCTGAAGGCTTGGTCTCCAGGGATTCAGGGTAGGGCCAGTGGGAGGGGAGAGGATCACCCGTGCTCTTGAGGCAACTGTGAACTAAATCTGCTGATGGTTCCATGATGTGAAGGGCTATTGGGAGGGGGTGGAACCTTCAGGAGGCAGAGCCTAGGTGGAAGAATTGGGTCACCAGGGGCACACCCGAGGGTCTTTCTTGTCTCCTGCTTCTTCCTCTCCCCTGTGCCCACCTGCCGCTGCCTGGAGGTGACTGCTCTCCTCTACCACATGCCCCTGCCATGATGTTCTGTCTCGACATAGGCCCAGAAACAGCAGGTCCAAGTGACCGTGGAATGAAGTCTCTGAAATCTTGAGCCTAAATAAACCCTCCCTCCTGTTCATCTCAGGCATTTCGTCACAGTGACAAAGAGCTAACACACACAGTGTGACCTGTGATCAACCAGGACCAGAAAATATTAAGTAAAACTGCCAGAAAAAACAATTGATACATTTGAAATAACTTATTACTACATATAATCATATTCTATTTGTCAACATTGCTGTTAGTCGCCTACTATGCTCAACTTATAAATCAGCCCTTATCAAAGTCTGTATGTACGTAGGCAAAGCCATGATGTCGATAGGGTTTGATACCTGCTGGGGTTTCAGGCGTTCTCTGGGGTTCTTAGCACCTATTCACCGAGATTGAAGGGAGACAACTACCCCTGAATAAACAGGCAAATAAGACCCAACCCTAGGCTCAACAAGCTCTGTACAATGGAGGGAGAGACTGGAATCAGGCAGCAAATGATTTGGGATTTTACAAACAAAAGATTCGCATCAAGTTGATGTGGGGGAGATAAGTTCCGAAGTAAATGTCCTGAGGCCTCAGAGACAATCTGGAGGAGTAGAGGGCACACAGCCCAACCAGGGCACGGCTGAAGGACCCTGAGCCCAGCACTAACCCTCTCTATTAACCTCAACTGCCTCAGCTGTAAAATGAGTATGAAAATGTTTTACAAGGCTCAAAGAATGAAATGAGACATTGCTGAACACCCCATCCTTCCAAATCCTGTCACCCAGCGCAGGTGGTCCTGCCTCCTGATTCCATTTCCACCTGCTCTGCCACCGTTTTGAACAAGACATGGTCGTCCTCTGCGTGGGCTACTGCGATGTGTGCTACCGTGGACCTCTTGTCTTTTCCCTTCCACAGTGCTCCTCATCAAGAAGCCAAGGTCATCTTTCCAAACCACAGATGTGACCAATTCAACTACCACCATTCCAGAAGACCCCTTAGTGGTTTCTGTCAGGTGTTGGGAGAGAGGCCACATCCTTGACACCCTACATGGCCCTGGGTGCGCCTCTTCCTGCCGGAAACCCCTTGTTCCTGCACTCCTGTCCTGCAGATTCTTTCAGGATCTCCTGTCTACCAGGCTGCCCCCTGCTCCAGTGCCCTCCACGATGCTGTTCCCTCTGTCCGGAATGCTCTAGCCTCCTCCTGAGAGCCAATGTCTCTTCCTCAGGGAGGAAGACCTTTGGGAAAACCACCCTAGCTGTGTCCCATCCCTTCATGGCACACTTCCCTCCTTTGTAGAGTCTAATTAAATTGTCTCTTCACATCCACAGCCACGGGCTTCATAAGGATGCCTAGTGATGTTGTAGCTGCCTTGGTTAACTCCATGAAGTCCAAACCACAAAGACTCGCCTAACGAGTTTCTCAGAACGGATTCTGCTGTATTTGTGTGATCTGTGAATCGGCTTATAATACCGAGAGACCTGTGAATTTGGATTTGCCACCATGTGCCTACAACTTCAAACGGTGTCTGATACACAAGAGATACTGGAGAAAGATTTGTTGCATGAATAAATCCACGGTGTACAGAAAGATTATAGAAACCGCAGTCCTTTCTCCTCGTTTAGGGCTTCTTATAATTGAAAGTTCAAACAATTCGCCTTTGTTCGGTGGTGTTCTAATAAAGCAGATGGTTTGTCAAAGTCTCCCAACAGTGCAAACTATTTTCTTCTCTTCAAGAGATGGTCGGCAGAGGGCCCCCCAGGAGCAATTATTGAAATCTGGTCAGCAAGCGCAGAAGTTGGCTGGGAGACAGCAGATCCTGTCCCCAAATCTGTGAACCCTTGAGCAGCTCAGAGACCACCAGCAACCCACACAGTACAGCGGTACTTCAGCATGCCACGTGATCTGGCCTGAAAAGCAGAACTCACGGGGCAGGAGGCTGAGCCCTGTATAGACGATTTTAACCGGAAGCCAGGTTTGCTCCCGGAGGTGTCAGTTTCACACTAAGCAATTCGTAATCAAGAGCTCACGCTGTTTGGAGTCCTGCACGAGTGTCGGGGGAGATTTGCTTTCTTTGGGGGCCCTTTTTGGCTTGCCAGTCAGTAGTTTTATTTCCATTTTAATTTTCAGAGCATCTGCCCCCCAGCCACAGCCTGTGGTTTGGAATTCACGACTCTGCAGTGTGTTTACGCACTCTGCTTGCTTGTAATTGACAAATTTAAATTCTGGTCATATTTCATTTATTACCCAGACCCAGGGAAAAATCCTAGGCGAAAACCTAATTACAGGGAAAGTGCCACGAGGTAATTGCTGTGAAAGAACTCCTGCAGCGGCAGGGCTAAATATTTCATCCACCCATAAAACGATTATGCTGACAAGATTCTGAAAAATAATAAAATCTGTTTAATAAAAAAGAAGCAAAATATCACTGCTTTTACACACAAAGTATTAAAACATCCTTCATTTTGGACAGATCCTAAGTCATCTGAGTTTTATTCAAATGATGACCCACAGATGGTTCCACAGTCCTTCCACACAAGGCTGTTTGAAGCTTTTGGGTCTGGTGCGGTCTTCCAGAACAGCTGTGAGTCTGCTTTTCCTTGCTTGAGTGGATCTTTGGTCAATGCTCCAGGATCACAAAGTGGGCAGAATGCGGGGGATGCCCTTAGTTTAGATTGCTGTATCTACATTGCTACAGCTCATTCACTTCTCCCCAGCTACCCTGGCTATTAAAAGCAGGAAAAGGTGGCTTCTGCTACCGGAGCTTTGCTCAGAGTCCTGCAGGGTGGCTCGAGAGGGCAAGGCTCATCTTGGATCTTCTGGCCATCCAAGATACCACAGCGGTGCCCAGCTCGTTCACTCAGCTGTTGAACAAAGCACAGAGGGCATTTGCTCTGTGTCAGCAGTTGTACTAGGTACAGGGTAGAAGGTAGGGAATAAGATAATCCATTCTGGGCTGGAGCAGTGGCTTGGCGGTTGCAGCACTTGCCTGGCATGCACAAGTACATGGGTTCAAACCCCAGCACCACAAACACAACTAAATGTCAGAGCAATGAAAGCCAAGTGAAAAACTCAATAAAAATTGATTCTCTCTCTCTCTCTCTCACTGTCCTTCTCTCTTTATAAAAAAAAATAATCCATTCCATCTCTTAATAGAGGTGCCAAAACCCAAACCAGAGAGTAAACAAAACACAATGCTATTATTTGACAACATTACCAGCTATATCAAGTACCACATGGAAACAAAGTAGGGACTGATCTTAGAGGATGGCTTCTCTGGACCCTAAAACATTTCCAGAAGCCCAGGGTGGCTTAGAAGGAGCAACTGTTAAAACGCTGTGGGCATGGAGTAGGGTGGAAAGGAGAAGGAGGGAAAGGAGACTGAAGCCCTGCAGACCAAGGGCAGGAGGGCAGCATTTGTTCCAAGTTCTAGAGCGAACCACTGGAGCGTTTTAAGGAAGGGACATGATCCAATTTATACTCTCGAAAGCTTACGCTGCTGTAGTGTGGAGTGAGAATTGCAGAAGGCAAGATTCTCAGCGAGAAGCCAGGAAGGATGGCTTGCAAGCTGCTCAGGCGGCAGCAGCTGATGTCCTAGGCCAGGGACATGGCAGCGGGGGTGGTACAGCTTTGAGTTCAAAATGTACAAATAAAATATAAATATTTAAAGTATCAGATAACTTCTCAGATCCTAGCTCTAGACTTTCCATTACGATAAATAAAACTACAGATCAAAGACATAAAATGAAGGCCAGGAAACAGAAGAAACAGACTAAATTAAAAAGAGGCTGGTGCACCCATCGCCTTCCTCCCGCACCTTGGAGAATAGAGCAGATGGGGGTGGGTCTGTTTCCTGCTGGCCAGGGGAGGCCTTGCACTCCACTTTCCTCATTAATCAAGTGGACTTTATTTAGGACTAAAATCATATAAACATTTAAAGAAAAAAACCGCGCTGGATTCTGGCATCAGGAGCCAAAGTTTCAGTGGTGATCCTGTGCTTGAGCCTTGCAGGAGACATCCGGGAAGCTGAAGTCAGTGTTCCTCCAAGTGGGACACACAGACCTCCCGGGGTACAAGGGAAAGAGGAGTAAAGGGGGAGATCTGGGGAGTCCCACCTTTGTTTACTAAAGCAGAGAATTTGAGCTGGGCCCCCAAACTGCATTTCCACAAGCTCCCTGAGTTAACTATTGGGCAGCATAAAGCTTGAGAAATTCTGCTTTAAAGAGATTGATGACCATGCTGAGAAGTAACGTGAAGACGAACGGGGTTGGAGTCAAAATTACAGCTGGGCTAAATAAATAAACACAAAGAAAGAAAACCCTCCTTAAGCCTTATAATCATAAATGCTAATAATCCTTGTTAACATCGTGGTGAAATTCTTCCAAATCTGCCTTCACACACACCTTCCTTCATAACAAAAGAGGAGGCACACTTACATTCTAGTGTAACTGACTTCATAAACATGTAATACGACTTTTAATGAAGAGGCTCATTCTTCATTGCAAGGGGTGCTGATAAGGGTGCAGCCTGGGGGCTGGGGGCAATACTCAGAGGAAGATGACATTCGATCAGGATCTATGCCTTTAATGAACAGAACATATTGTAGCAGATGGATGGCTGACTTAATAGAATTAGAGACATTTTTTTGGGACAGAGGTGTACTCTGATTGGTGGATCTCTGGAAATAAACATAACGTGTGTCATGAACCCGCCTTGCTGGATGAAGGCATCCTCTAAAAGCCAAGCACAAATAGTTTTCCAACAAGAAGACATCCAGGCAACTATGACAACATGGTACCTTCTTGAACACTGTAGGCTTCTGTCCACTGCTTTCTCAAACACCAAGCTTCCCACTTGTGTCACAGGGACGTGGACGGAAGAGGAGGGGCCGGTGTCAGCACATAAACTGCATCTGTACTAATGTTCTGATTGTCACCTTGGAAAATTTCAGCGTTCTGTGGCTTCCAAACCTGCGGAACCCACAAGGTTTCACACTGCTTGCTTTTCTTCTTTCATGACTGAAGAATGTGGGATACACACTCACCAAATTAAGCAAATAGCAGGATTTCCAGTTAGATTTGAATCTGAGCGCCCTATGACATTCAGGACAAACTTATGCTAAAGTGTTTCTCTGAAATTCAGATTTAACTGGGTGTCCGGTTTTTTGTTTGTTTGTTTCCTGGCAACACTACTTAGCTTCCTATTTCGGAGTGAAATATTGATTCAGAACTGTAATTTCTTAGAAGGGAAATTTCAGCTAACCTAAGAACAATGTGGATTTTCATTAATAACTTTTTGTGTGTGTGTTTGTGTGCTACGGAAGTGCTTCTCCCAGAGAAAAAGAACATGACTCTGTCTAACATATCATCAATTACTTGAAGACAATTCATTTTAAATCACGGGCTGAGGCTTCTGCTTGCTTCCTGCTTCCTTTATGTGGCTGGCCAGAGGAAATCACTGGTTGAATACAGAGAATGTCTTCGATCTATCCAGGCTGGTCATGCTTCTCAGGTCAGTATGTGCTGGAGTTGCTACTTCCAAAATTTGGGTAGACCTGGGTTGTTCAGAAGGGAGTTGATGCTCTGGAAGGCAGTGGGTCCTTAGACACAGAGGCCAGCACTTTTAATTGACAGGGAGCAGGCAGAGGAAGGAAATGGGAGCCCTGAGATCCATTGGAAGGAGTGAGAAAATTTTTCAATTTGTTTTCCTGGAAAATGTTTAATCATCTTGCTTTGTAACTGCTTTTGTCTTTATGGGGAATTTACCCGCCTGTTAATCTCCTTTACTTGATTAACATTAGAATCAACAACTGCAACCTGTGTTGGGTGCCAATTTGCAAACTGATTAAGGAAGACAGATTTTTTTAAAGGGCCTCTATTGTAACAGTCTCAAGCCTTAAATAGCAGATCATGCTCGTAAAGTTTTATTTTCTTAGGAAAAAAACAAAAAGACATATGCATAGTTACTTAAGGAGGGAAAATATGATAGTCATTATTGTGTCAAGACAATTTTACAATTTTACAGATGGAAATACATTATTACAATTTTTTTGAGTCTTCAATTTTTTTCCTGTTATAACACTTATTTAAAAGAAGCACAAAACTGATTCTTCTTTAAGAATAGTTTAATGATGTTCTGTTTGAATCTATTTATAAGAAAAAAAATCAGTGCTCTGGGGTGGGTGGAAAGGCCTTTAGATTCCATGAAAAGATCTGTGATTCTGGTAACCATGAGTAGGTAGTGCCAGGTCCTGAAAATTCTTGGTTCATTCTTGAAATGGTTCAGTGTGCTTGGGAGTTTGGGATACCATGACCTACCCAAGCCAGCCTGCCTCATCACTTGACCTACAGGCTCCTCAGTCTTAATGCTAAGGCTGTTCACCTACTGTTTCCAATCAACTTCTCCTACACATCTTATTTTCTTCTGTTGGTATCTATAGAGGGCTTCCAATACATTTGGAATTAGAGAGTCTCAGGTGAAATTTTGTCCTGTCTGCAAAATAAGGGAGCAGAGATAAACAGACACAGCTGGTAAGCTTTTCATTAAGCTACTTTTACTCTGCAATTGTATTTTCCCTTTTATTTTGATGTTAAATTACCCTGGCTTTTATAAAACAGTGTTTCCAGTTCTTTTTGTTTGTAATATTAATGTTCTTAATTCAGAAAATAAATGTTGACCACCCTATGTTGGTGACCCCAAGTTTATATGCTTGTGTATACAATATTACATGCATTTTTAAGTTCACTGGTTTAAGAAACTTAAAACATCCGTGAGTCATAATGTACTCATTTACCATTCCAAGAGATGTCATCTTAATCATCTAGGCTGCCACAATAAAACACTGCAAACTGGGTGGTTTAAACAATAGAAATATTTTTTCGTGGCTGTAAGTCCAAGATCAAGCAGTCAGCAAGAGGCTTGTCTCCCTTCCACTTGTAGATGGCCACTTTCTTGCTGTGTCCTCACATGGTCATCACTCTGTGTACACACACTCTGGTGTCTCTGCACGTCCAAATATCGTCCTCTTTTAAGGGACACCAGTCAGACTGGATTAGGGACTACTCTAACACCCCCATTTTAATCACCTGTTTAAAGCTCCTGTCTCCAAATAAACTCACATTCTGAGGAACCTGGGGTTCGATTTCAGCATAGGAATCTGAGACTGTGGAAACAAACTAGTCCATGGCAGGTGGTATTCTGTTTCTGTTCTACAGGACAAGAAAGTGCAGAGGAAATAATAGAAGAACCCAGAATCTCACAGATAGGATGTACAAGGTTCTGCCCTTGAACCCCTGAGCAGGAACTGAGCTGAGATTGTTTCTTTTTTCATATAATTGGGATGACAGCAACTTCCGAGTTGTCAGAAAATTAAAGCTTCTGACATTACATGTGACACACAGTGAGCACCCAAGAGTGTTTGTTGTGCTGAGCCTTTTTTACAACTTACTTGGCACTCAGCGAATTGGATGAAACACACTCAGCACACATAAACAAAGACACCAGCAACTGCTTAAATTTAAAATATTAAGTGAGGCGCGCATCGGCACAGAGGCTAATGTGAAACTGCAGAGTTGGATAGTGTTGATTCAAGAAGCTGCTGTGGGAATTCTGAAAGGCATACACAGCACATTGACAACTAAGGGCTCTTAGAAGGGGAAGGATTATTGGATAGTGCATAGTCCCGAATTCTAAAAAAGTGCTATGAGGGATATTTTCATGTGGCACATAGGCATTAAACAGTGTGAGCCCAATGAGAATTATTCCTCTTCCAGTTTATTCAAACTCTTTCTGATTTTATCCAGAAAAAAGGTTTCAGTTATTCCTAGACTGCCTTTAACACTTAACAGTTAAGACCCCATTTTAACAAAGATCCAGGTGCAGTCAGGAGGCAAGCTCATCTAATTATTTAAAATACTGTCTCATTTCGTTGCCTTTATTTTTCCTCTTACCTCCTGTTCGTTTTATTCCATTTACACTGATGATCTAAAGATTTTAAAATTTCAAAGGCAGTAAATCTAAAATATGAAGGGACTAACAACAACACAGGTAGTACACGGTTATGTCAAGCAGTCCTTACTGATCCAACCCTGAGTGAAATTTAGGAAACAGCAGGGTACCCATGCATCTCCTAAAGGAACAAGTGAGGAAACCGAGGCTCAGGAAAAGAAGGCTACTCTTCCAAGAACGCCTACCTGGCTAGCTGCCATTAGGGCTGAATCTTACCTCTCCTACGTCCCTCCTCGTCTAACCAGCTCCGCATTAGATAGCAAATTCTCTGTTATTAAATGGAATATAAAATAACAGGCTGGGCTCGACAGGAAGGTGCTGGTTCAGCGGCTGCCATGCCTTACAGGGGAGGCTGAGACAAGGCAAAGCCCTTCCTGGCTCGGAGGCTGGAGGAGACCAAAGCTCCTCACCCAGTCTAGGACACCAGGTAAAATGTGGGGACCAGCACCAAAGGTCCAAGTGACAGGCTTGAATCCCGGTTTCTCCGCTTGGCAAGAAACCGCTGCGCCTCTCAGCGTGCTGTGCGCTTCTCATCTATGACAAATCACAGGAACGACAGCGCTGACATTCATGAGCCGCTCACAACCGTCAGGCACTTTTGAGGAAGAATCTCAGCGCTCTAACACTGAAGGACAAATTTTCATTCCCTGTGACAAACGAGGGCACTTAGACCCTGACTGCCTGGTCTAGGCCACCAAACAAATGGTGGAACAAGGTTCAAACCAAGCAGTTCAGTCCAGAGTCCACCCTCAATGCAGACAACGTCAGCGCTTTGCCGCCCAGGGCTTCACTGACACCCTGGCGTCCAGAACATTCCCCGAGGAGTCCAAGCCAGCAGCTGCGCTTCCCAGGATGCCGCGGGCTGGCGGAGGAGCCGGCCAATCAGGACGCTCCTGGCGGAGGAGCCGGCCAATCAGGACGCTCCTGGCGGAGGAGCCGGCCAATCAGGAAGCCGGACCTCACAGTCAGCGCCTGCGTGCCGCGCCTAAAAGGCAGAACTTCGGTGACCGTTGGCCAGGTGGGTGCTGCGTGGCTGGCGCTTGCGGACTGGCCAGGGTATGCGGTTATTTGTTACCCGGATCCGGTTTGGGAGGGTTAGGGCTCCTGAGGCCCACTTCTCCAGGCACCCCGCGACTAGCAAGGGGGCCGCTGCTGTGACGTCCTCGGCTCGAGGGGTGAGGCTGGGGAACCAGCTGGGCCTCCCCGCGCGCCACGGCCGTTGGGCCTGGGGTGGTCTCGGGGAGCACCTGCGGTGGTTCCAAGTTCAGCTTGGACATGGCCTTGGCTGTGTGCCCTGGGAAGGGCCAGTGCCTCTGTGGCACGGCTGCCTTCGCTCTGTAACATGTGTTGGCCTCGACCCCCTGACCGCTGCCCCCAGAGCGCAGCCTCCACTCCTCACCTCCAGGTTAAGCTGCGCC